>JAFIRS010002382.1:0-221654 GCA_018342105.1 Gonioctena quinquepunctata
ACACAGCATTAAAATAACCAGGGAAGGACTCATTGAAAAATCAGACATATTATATAATAATACAGGAGTACCTCAAGGAAGTATTGCAGGACCAATTCTATTCCTAATTTTCATAAATGATTTGTGTTATATAACAGAAAATTTAAATGGAAATGGGAACATAACCATATTTGCGGATGATACAAAAGACCCCGCAAAATCTTTATGGAAAATGGCTCTCGCTAAATTCGCTGAAACTTTGCAAAAAGATAGTATTCGGTATGCTGATCAAAAGTCTCAGTGGGCACAACCCTCCATTTTCAACCCCAGACCCCTACAGCCCAAAGCCCCCAAAGTACACTTTCCGGTGTGTTGATGCATAACAGTTTCAATTCATCTTCAAAGCGTTTCCTTCCACTGCCCACCCATTTCTCCAACCGAATCCTACATTCTACCCTCACCCCCACCAACCCTTCATTAACGCCCCATTACACTCTTTAACCTCTTCAATTGCTGCAAATCGTGTAGTACCAAATCTTGGTATCGAAATAATAGATGAGTAATTAAAACACATGCCGTACAGTAGTCAGGGAGGGATGTACTATAATGTATATATACATTTTATATATATAATAAAAGATTGAAATAAAACAATTGAAGAATCTTTAACCTTAAAAGTGTGTAATGGGGCGTTAATGAAGGGTTATGCGGGGGTGAGGGCGAGGTGTGGTGAGGGTAGAATGTAGGATTCGGTTGGAGAAAGGGGTGGGCAGTGAGAGGACACGCTTTGAAGATGAATTGAAACTGATGCATTAACACACTGGAAAGTGTACTTTGGGGGCTTTGAGGTTGAAAATGGAGGGTTGTGCCTATTAAGACTTTTGATCAGCATACCAAATACTATATTTTTGCAGAGTTTCAGCGAATTTAGCCGAGAGCCATTTTCCATAAGGATTTTGCGGGGTCCTTTGGCTGTGGGAGCGGAAGATGAACAAAATCTCTCAATTGAAGCAACAAACACCTACACAAAGGCAAAAAACTGGTTTCAACAAAATAAACTATTCTAAATGAGGATAAAACAAACATGGTGATTTTTAGTACAAGTCACAGTACGAAAAACAAACCAGAATTTATTAAATTGGAAGAACAAAACTTGGAAGTAAATCATCATACTAAGTTGTTAGGCATTACACTAGACCGCTTTCTGGACTGGAAACAACATATAGAATATGTTGCTAGTGAGATAAATAAGGTTTGCTATGCAATTAGAATAACTGCAAAATACTTAAATGAACCAACATTAAGAACGCTATACCACCCCAATTTTGAATCTGTCATGCGATATGGACTAATATTTTGGGGAATAGGCTCAACTGTAGAGAACATTTTTATTATCCAAAAAAAGGTACTCCGAATCATATATAAGAGGGATTTTAGACAGTCATGCAGGGGACTTTTCAGAGAGAAATGAATTTTCACTGTATATGCTCTTTATCTATACGAGTGCCTATTTCTTACAAAGAAACAAGAGCAAATTTGGAATAATCAAAGAATTAAACACCAGATATGAAACCAGATCCATTAACATAAACTACCCTAAACATCGACTTTGTTTGACTGAAAAAAATCCATCTTATATGTGTATAAGAATATTTAATAAGCTACCGAATACTATTAAATCAATAGGAAACTACAATCTGTTCAAAACAAAAATAAAAAAATGCTCCTAGATCTAGAACCGTACAATGTAGATGACTATATGAACCATATCTTCTGAAATGTGCTATACTTTTGACGTCATTGCTTTTTTAGCTTCATGTATACATGTATATATGAGGTTAATTTAGGAATAAAGAAATATTATTATTATTATTATTGTTGATAAACTTTTTTGTTTTTGAATCAACACCATTTTTTATGTACTCATCAAGTGTGGCTTTAATGCTTTTAAAATAGTCTTGTTGTGCATTGGTTTGATCTCTAGATATTCTTATTCCTGGGATTTTAGTTGTTTTATTTTTCAAAACAAGTTTAGCGTCCTCTGGAGAGCTCAGAATAATTTTTGCTGCATTCAATTTTCCAAGCCTAAACAGTTTAACAATGTTTTTGTTGACATTATCATCTAAAATATATTTAACTGCTTGCTTGGCTTCTAAGTTCAGTTCATTTTGTGTATTTTTATGTGATTCATTCATTCATAACTCGCACAATTATGACGTCACCAAAAAGAGTTATATGTCAAAACGATCATGTTCAAATATTTAAATTGAAGTGAATGAGCGATTTTTCTCGTCTGGCCTTATATTATTCCAACCTTTAGGCTCACTGTATATAATTATTGCAGAGTTATTAGTAAAGATCTGAAGGTCTTTAAAGCTCTCATCATTAAACTTCAAACATCCAGGCAAACATCTACTTTTTTAGCAAAGACTCACAAATTTACTGTTAAAAACACCAATAAATTTGATGTGCAGTAATGCTAACAAACTCTCTAGCATTTGTGACATCTTTTGTTGCAGCATATGTGAACTAAAAAATAAATCTCGAGACTATCTTTGAGATTTTGAAGGTATTCAAAAATTACTTATGATTTTCATTCAATCCTCTAATTGTAGCATTGCTCTGTGAATAAAAAAAAGTGTTGTAATGTCTAAACAGGAATAAATCCCAATAACAACATATATCGATATCAATAGGCAAGAAGTTTACAGTTTTATATACATATATATATACACATATTTATAAACCTATATATCTGTATACCAGGTTATATATATATATATATATATATATATATATATATATATATATATATATATAAAGATGTACACGGTCATTGTGAATCCCGTGAAGCATATGAACGAGACGCAGTTTAGCCCGGAGTAACCTTGTTAGTCCCGATATCGGGCTCTACAAAATATCACCCTGTATCTCTTCACTGGGTGATCAGAATTGAATACAGGTCATTTCCCCACGTTTTAGATCGGGACACAATATACCATTTCCATAACCAACATACGCGATATAGTTCTTTGGTTCGAACTGTAGGGGGCTTTCCGTATATAGGGATATACACTGCAGAATTATATACTTCTTTGTAGAGCCCACAAACTTTTGTATCGTTGTGTTGCCCTAAATTTGGTAACATCGCAATCGCTGCCTTCATGAATTGCTGGATCCGTGATCTGTCCTAGCGCAAGGAGTAGTTCATAATTCAATATAAAAAATATTTATCAATAATTTTTCAGATCAGGGAATTTGAGTTTGAAATAGTTACAATATTTGAAGATATATTTACCAATTCTTTTTCTAAGGGGAATTTTGTGCGATCAGTCCATCTAAATAAAGGATGGTTGGAAAAAAGTACAAAATAACCAATATTGGCTTGAAAGCCTTATTCTTCAGTTTTCATCGTAGATTTAATTTTTGTGCTTCAAACGATAAAAATACTTTCACACTGATGTAGACCATATAGGGAAGACGGTCTACCAAGAATATTAGGCAAATATAATTTCCAACTGAGGAGCGATATAATGATTTCAACCATCGTGAAGATTGGATATCGAAATTCTCAACAATTTTTTGAGGCAAAGGCACTTTTTTATCGACTTTCTTGGAATGCAATTCTGCGGTCTTATAAAGTTAAAATGTATAGAACTTTTCACGTTTTTTTTTATCAAATCCACTTACATTAATTGATAAAAAAGGGGAAGGAAAGAACAGTTCACCTATACAAAATAGGTTGAACCACCTGAAATCATCACATTAAATTCAAGCCCAGATGAGTCTGTTTAGGAAAAATATTTTGCATTGTACACAGGGAATACTCTCATCAGTTCTGAATTGCGGAAAAATACATACACATGAAGATCCGGTTCATCAATTTATTTTTTCAATCATAGAAAGCTGCAACATCGGCAATATTGAAGTAATAATTCGACAACATGCATCTTTTTGTTGGTAATTCAAAGATATGGTTGAATCTTCAGTGGTTTAGAATTATTTGTTCTCTACAAAATCTGGTTTTGTAATGCTTGATTAAGATTATCCCCTGTTTTATTTGGATAATAAAAAATATTAATATCGGGAGGGTGCTTAGAGATCGATTGTAAATAAATGACAAAGAATTAAAATACAAGTAGTATATATTTCGACCAATTGAATTGAAATATGCAGAAATATATGATGAAAAAAAAATCTCGGAAAATCTAGTTTCAGGAACAACTAGAGATAACAAAATTGGGCTTCTCAGGAAAGTAGGCAATTGTTTTTTTTGTGCATGTTTTTCGACCATAGATATCTTTAGATATGGGGAACGAATCAGAACCAAACAAAAACTGAATGATTCGCTGATGAGTACTCAATATTTTTTTGGGGTATTCCAATCACATGAAACCATTAATTTACTTGGCATAAAAACAAAAAAATCTATATTTTCACAATTATTATTTCCATGGAAAACTGTCTAGATCAATCAACGGCAATTTTTATGTGAGCAGCAGTTCGTAGAGTGATATTTTTTTCTTCTATCGGAAAGTTTTTATTATCTTTTTGATATTGATGAAATATTGAACAGAAATTTACTATCCACTTTTTTCCTATCTTACTTTTGAATCAATATTTATAACTCCGAAATTTCAGAATGAAATATCAATTTAATGAATATATGAGATATTGAATTTGTTGTTCCTTCTCTTCCCGCTATGGAAGCGATCGACTATACAAAAAGCCTAAACAAACAATTGGATGAGAGATTGGTCATCTTATTTTTACTCCATATTTGACCCTGAATGGAAGTAACGTTATGTTCTCATGATGTTCTGATCGGTGCTTCTTCATGAATTATTCATAAAAATAATGTATATTATGCCGAAGAGGATTCCATCATTCAGAAATACTTCCCGAAAACTCGGACCTGAAACAGTAATAGGTATGTTTCTTTGTAGAGGGGAAAACACAAGGAAATGAATATTCCAGTTTCTGATGAAGGTACAGATTTTTTTTTTATTCTCAAATCTTTCAGAGAACTTTTCATCTATTGATATTTGAATTGTGTAAATATTTTTTTTCAATATTGTACACACAGTGGAAAAACTTATTTATAGTTATAATTTTTGAACCCGTAAAATGAGGGAGTTACCTGAATAAAAAACACAATTATTGAATTTAACATTATAAAAACAATTCAGAATGAAATGAAATATTGATTCGTTTGAAAATATGAACAGGATGTTCATAAAATCAAATGTTCAATCATCTGCGACTGAAAGATAAACTTAAGTCACTATCTTCCATCGTTCAAGATAACTTCTTGTGAGGAATTCATGTTGAAAAGGGAAATAATCTCAATTGAATATTCAATGAAAATATTTTTCTGTGAATCAAAAAATCCACGATAAAAATTAAGTTATGTTTTGTGAATGACTAACAGAAAACAACTACTCCCAAGGCTAAAGCCACACTGGACATTGAACTACATCTGATAGATATTCTGAAAAGACCCCAACTCAAAAAGAAAAATCAGAAATTGAAAATTTGCTTATTCATTGAGATGATTATTTGAAATACAATTTTCTTTCATCGATTATTTGATTTTCTATTCCAGTCTTGATTAGGAACTCATAGAGATGAATGAGGCGAAGAAGAATGTTTTCCAAAAGAGGGTACTCACCAGAAATCATTTGTAACATTGACACAAGAGAGGCATCGCATTCACTAGATCTTCAATACATTTTTGTCGACGGAAATCTATTTCACGCTTCCACGAGAATCAGAAAGACCGGAAGAAATGGAAAACACATTTTTAGAAGGAATCTCACTTTGCAAAGATGGGAAGTTAGGAATATTTCTTTCGGCGAGGCACTTTGAAATTAGTGTTTTTCGATATCAAAACCTGTCATGGGGTATGATAGATTGATTTGTTTTAAAATATGAACAGGATGTTCATAAAATTAGATGTGGAATCATCTGCGACTGAAAGATAAACTTTAGTCACTATCTTCCATCGTTCAAGATAACATCTTGTGGGGTACTTATGTTGAGAAGGGAAACACTCTCAAATGAATATTGAATGGAAATATTTTTCTGTCAATAGAAAATTCTACATTAAAAATTAAGTTATTTTTTGTGAATGTCTAACAGAGAACAACTACTTCTCCAACTGGAACAACGCTGGGCAGTGAACTACATCTGATAGATATTCTGAAAAGACTCTCAAAAGAAAAAATCTGAAATTTAAAATTTGCTTTTTTATTCAGCTAGTTATTTAATTTTCTATTTTAGTCTTAATTGAGAACTCATATAGAGGAATGAGGCGAAGGAGAATGTTTTTCAAAAGAGAGTACTCACCAGAAATCATTTGTAGCATTGATGCAAGTGAGGCATCGCATTCACTATAGGCCTTCAATACATTTTTGTTGATGAAAATTTATTTCACGCTTCCACGATCATCAAGAAGACCGGAAGAAATGAGAAATACATTTTTAGAAGCAATCTCACATTTAAACCTGTCATGGGGTAAGAAGATTGATTTGTTTGAAAATATGAACAGGATGTTCATAAAATCATGTGGTATCATCTGCCACTGAAAGATAAACTTTAGTCGCTATCTTCAATCGTTTAGTAGTGCAAGAGCTAATGGTATATTTTTCCGAATTATCTGAGCAATATGCAGACTCATGTAAAGGAGTGAAGGATAGGTATATAGAAGTGTACCCTTGTTGAACATGCAAGCAAAAATGCTCTGTTTGCCTAGTCTGATCAATATTCAATTATTTTATGTTTTATTGAGGGTAATATCATATGTGCTAGGGGTTTTATCTCAATTTTTTTTTTTAAATTTTCGAGAAATTATTTTGACTGGAAATTTTACTGACTGCGATTTGCAGTCTTATTATCTGGCCGCAAATTGCACGAGTTAAATTTCCTAGAGGCAAAATGCTTGGGGGAAAATCTCAGAGATTTTACGATAAAATCTTCTAGCACGAATGATATATAATGAGAATATTTCCCAAATAACATTTGAAACTGGATAAAATTATCAGAAATCCTGTTATATTTGAATTTTCAACGGGCAAAATTCCAACCATTCTTCTTGTTCCAAACTTGAAGGAATCGTGTGTCTGTTTCTAAATGCCTTGACCCTTGAATAATGTGGCCATTCCATAGTTATCTTTGGTCAATCTATCTTTCCAACAATGAATTCATTCAGCTTTTTTTAGTTTCGTAAATAAGAATATATTTTCTCAAAGAACTGCTGTGCTATTCGTTCATTTTTATTGCATACTTGGGAGTGTTTATCCACCCATACACTGAACACTGAAATATGTATGTCTTCATTTGTAACGAATCCAATTTTTATGATCCTAACTTGAAAAGTAACGAAACAACCATATACATTTTCAACCCCCTATAGGGGTTAAATTCGGAAAACACAAACACATATTTATGTATTTGTAACAAATACCTATAATTACAATTTTCATGAACTCCACTTGAAAAAACTAACGGTACTCCTATACAAACTTTCAACCCTCACTTTAACCTTTAGTGTTGAATTTTAAAAAATCCTGAAATTTGTGATTTTTATTTAAAAAAGATAAGCCCAAATACCAATTTTCTCGACTCTCACTCCAAAACTTTCACACCTTTTCTCTCCCCCACCCCCCTCTAAGGATGGAATAAGAATACGCAGAGGTTAATATGAAAAACTTCATAATTCTCACATATCTAGTTTCTCCAGATACGAGAGTTTTCCTGATTCGGAATTATATTCAGGAGCTGAAAAAGTCGATATCTCACTCGATGTTCCGTGGTGTGAGACAATCGACTTTTTAATATTTCTTAGTTTCTCTGCAGATATTTCCATATAACCGGGATCATTTTCATTTTCGGTTTTACTCGTCTCGCAGCTACTCAGATCGGAAAATTCAACTTCGTCACCTGAACCTGACGAAAAATCCACATTTTTGGAGCTATCAGGTTTTCTCATACGATAATCAACCTGATAATACAAAAAAACGTATATTCTTCAACTCCAAAGCGAGTTGCTTATTATTGAACATAAACATCATACTGAATATGAATTATGTGCTCACCTTTTTGCCTTTTCTCAAGTTATAATTTTGAAGAGTCATCGCCACAATCTGTTTTCCTCTGCTGGACATTTCTGCAAGTCACCCCACGCTCACTGATTTGAAATCCCTAATAAATATTTTGAACTGAAAAACGCGCGAGGCAGTAGAGGCAACGCCGCCGGTTTCAATATAGGCAATATACGTTTGGGATTCATAGCGTAGTGAAAGAATAATTGGCTCTACAACGTTTCAAAGGAGTATACAAATTTTTAAATATTGAGAATTGTTACCCCTCTAAGTGTGCTTCGACGGAACATGATGGAAGGATGTCATTGCACTGGAATATACTCTTCGCTCATTCAGGAAAGTGCGGGTTCAAGAACGACCCGTTCATTTGGTGGGCTTCACAAGCTACCGTGTACAACTATATATATATATATATATATATATATATATATATATATATCTATATGTACAACTCGAGGATATTGGGGTTTGCAGCAAAGAAAAACTATTTTTAGATTTTTCCAAGCTTTCGGGAGTATTTTTTCCCATCATCAGGGAGACTACAATAGAGGAACAATACAGGTGAGTTATTTTTTTTGTAATTACAGTTCATTATGTAACATACATCTATGTTGAAGTTGGTTTCTATGATGTTACACAAAATTTGTATTGTTCGTACATTGTGAATCCAGGTAAAATGAAGAAGAAAGTTTAAGTTAAGTTAATTGTAAAAACTATACGGAAGTTAATATCACCATGTGGCGTATAAAGTGGTACTGGTACACAGTGTTGCCAATGGAAATTGCACAAAATACTCGAAAGCGTGGAACAACATACTGGAATTTTACTCGCAAAATAATGAAAATCCTCACAAAATCCTTGCATTTTTGATAATATACTGAATTGGTAAACTACTTGATTTATAGTTTATAGTATCAACTAACTGTTTGCTTTTTAGACCATAGAATTGTAATTATAATATACAGTATATTTTATAATTACAATTCTATGGTTTACACAAGGGTTACCCCTAATAAATCTGTGGTTTTGTGATCTATTGTATTTTTTAACAAAAAATAAGATAACCTACGCATTGGCGTCACCTAATGGTAGTTTTATCAGAGGTGTGGAAATGGTGATCTTGCAGATGTCGCACCCATCGTGGAAACTTTGATGTTAGGTGATGGCACTAATTATAATGAATGAACGAATTGAATTAAAAAAAATTATACTTTATCTTTTATTGAATAAAAAAAATACATAATAAACAAGTTGGGAAAAATTATCACATGATAATATAATCTGAACTAAAGAAACAAAAATTATATCGAAGGTATCTCAGACTCATATGTTGCATATCACAATAAAAATGTATACTACTATGAACAAAAACAAAAGAAATAAATAACTAGGAACAAGTGTCACAACTGTATCATGTGTAGACATTGTTTATAGAGATCTTTCTCTATAAACAATGGTGTAGATAACATTAAACGTCCAATGTGTCAGCAGCAGAGAACGTCTATTTACCATGGGGTCTACGAAAACGAAACAATGTTTCATTGGCGTCCCACTCTGTCGTACTACACAATAACAACAGAAGTGTCAATTGCAGAAATTACTCTCAAAATCCTCACAAAAACTAGTAAATCCTTGCAAAATCCTCACAAAATGCCATTACTTGCACTTTTACTGCAAGTCCATGAAAATACAGTAATTACTCGCAAATTGGCATCACTGCTGGTACATGTCATTATCTAGAGACAATTGACATTTGACAAACGTCAACTATGACGTTTGAGGTTAGGTGTAACCAACTGTTGAATTTTTTAACAAAATTCAATATATAACCTGATTGTGGTAAGCCTTTAGGTCGTGTTGGATAACATGGTTTCATTATGAAAACTTTGAAAATTTTTTTTTTGAGTCTAGTGACAGTAAAAAGGTGTAGATCTCACTTACTGTCACTAGACTCAAAACCAAATTTTCATAATGAAACCATGTTATCCAACACGACCTAAAGGCCAACCACAATCCGGTTATATATTGAATTTTATTGTTAAAAAATTCAACAGTTGTTAACACCCTGACGTTTCAAATGTCAAGTCTCTAGATAATGACATGTACCAGTACCACTTTATACATTATACACCACATGGTGATATTAACTTCAGTATAGTTTTTTACAATTTTAATGTGTTTTACAACAATTAACTTAACTTAAACTTTCTTCTTCATTTTACCTGGATTCACAATGTACGAACACTACAAATTTTGTGTAACATCATGGATGTAGATGTAAGTTACAATATGAACTGTAATTACAAAAAAAATAGCTCGCCAATATTGTTCCTCTATTGTAGTCTCCCTGATGATGGGAATAAATACTCCCGAAACCTTGGAATAATATAAAAAGAGTTTTCTTTTTCCTTTGTTGCAAACCCCAATATCCTCGAGTTGTATACCTAACTAGTCAGCAATGACTACCCTTCTACTTCAATATAAGAGTGATAATTTTTAATGTCTGAATATATAGATAGTAAGGAATTTGTGGCAATGCCACAAATTCCTTACTATATATAATATATATATATATATATATATATATATCTTTATATATATAATTCTACTATACGTGTGTATGTCACTGAACTCCTCCTAAACGGCTGGACCGATTTGAAAGAATTTTTTTGTATGGGTTTGGGTGGCGCCCTGGATGGTTTAAATTCACAAATTAGCCCGGCAAATGGCGCTGCAGTCGGTATCTAGGTTATTTCTATACTGCAACTAAACGGCTGGATCGACTTGAATGAATTTTTGTGTATGCATTCATTCATTCATTCATTTTGTATATATTCATTCATTTTGTGTATGTATTCATTCAATGCATTGTTTTGATATTATATGTATCGCATTTACGTAAATATTGAGCGTATTATATTCAGATATAAATTACGTGCATAGGATTTCGTTTATTTTTCGACATTTTAATTTGAGTGTATTATATTAAGTGTGTTTCGTTATTTTGACATTTTAATTTTTGATATTTCAGGTGTCGCATTTCAGTGTTGTTGTTTAATATCCTAATCGCTTGAAATATCATGCAGGACAACGTCTGTCGGGTCCGCTAGTATATATATATATATATATATATATATATATATATATATATATATATATATATATATATATATATAATAATGATGTGTTTTTATTTAGTTTGAGCAATACAATAATTATATAAGGCAATATAGATAAAAGAGTAAACTTAACTAAACAAAACGAATGGGTAAGAATACATTAAACTTACAACTAAGTATATATAGGTACATATAATTTGATCAGTGCAACCCATTAAAACCGTCAAGGTTGAGCATGGGGTACACTGACCAGTATTGAGATTTTATATATATATATACATATATATATATACACATACATATATATACACATATATACATACACATACATATATATATATATATATATATTTTGTACATCTTTTATTTATCATGTGTATATATATATAACTTTTTTTCTAAATTTAAAAATTTTTGTTTTTGTTTTTTTTAGAATTTGAAAAAAAAATTAATGTCTTCGGCATCAAGAGTTTTTATATATCCTTTAAAGATGGTTTTTAAGAATGATGGTGAGTTTAATTTTCTTTTATAGGTTTTATACATTTCTGGAAGAAAATTAAATAAATGAGGTGCTATAAATTAAAAATGTCTAGTTCCTATAGACTTTTTAGCTGGGTTTGTTTGTACAAAATTTTTGGACTTATTCCTGGTTTGGTAATGATGATCAAGTGTTTGCAAGTTAGAACGATTTTTAAATAGATAAATTACCAAACTAAAAATATACAGTTGCCTCAAAATTCATAACATTTGCTTCTTTAAACAGTAGCTCTGTGCTGTATTTCATATCTTTAAAATGAATAGCTTTTTAGATTTTTTTTTGGAGTATTTCAACCCGTTTCAAATGACTAGGCATGGTTGCTCCCCAGCTGACAATACCGTATCTTAGACGAGATTCAACAAGTGCGTAGTATACTGTTTTAAGATTTGGTAAATATAGTATTTTTTAGTTGTTTAAATTTATATATTAAAAACCTTAAGGTCTTAGCAATGTCTGACAAGTGAGCAGTCCATCTCAAGTGAGAATCTAGTTTCATCCCCAGATATTTTATTTCGTTTTTCAGAGAGATATCGATGTTATTAACAGTTATGTTCTTATATGCAGGTAAGTTATTTTTGTAGCTAGTAAAAGGGACGATGTATGTCTTCTTATGATTAACTGTTAGTATCTTATGATTAAAAATGTCGAATATATGTTTTAAGTCATATTAAGTCTTCCCATGTTTTAGCATTATATATTACGGCCGTATCGTCTGCAAAACCAATTAATTTGCCTGTAGAGAATATATCATTTAAATATAAATTGAATAATATAGGCCCCAAAACAGTTCCTTGAGGCACCCCAATTAACACCGATTTTTCAGTACTTAGTTCCTTTTCTATCCTTACCACCTGCTTCTATGTGACGGTAACTTTCGAAAATTTATGTGATCCTCGTATACCTCGCGTAAAAACATCCAACAACTGTGCATGGTTCACCAACCAAGCACTGAAGGGCGATCTTAGTTGAGATTCCTTAAAAACCGAATTGCCGCTCCGAAATGAGACTATGTTTATTTATACATTTTGATAGTCTTCTCTTCACTGCCCTTTCCATCAATTTTGACAAAGTGGAAATTAAGGATATTGGTCTGTAATTACAGATTCTTTTTTGTTTGTTATAAAATTTTCATACTCCACTAGTGAAAATTAAGTTTATTAGACTAGCAATAATTGACATAATTGACTTTCTAATTTTTTAAATATTTCAGCTTTCAAATTATTCATCCCAGGTGCTTTATTCAACTTCAGTGATCTCACATACTCTCTAAATTCTTCTACAGTCACAGGTATCCAATAAAAAGTGTGAGGATTTTTATTTCGTGCTGGAGGAGGATTAATTGGTTGTGATATCTTGCGAGCTAGGTTTTCTCCTACCTTAGTGAAATAGTTGTTGAATTCTTCTGCAATTTCTTTTTTACACGTAATCTTATTTCCTGCTTTTGAAGTTATTTCATTTATGTTTTGATTGGTTTTATCTTTGTGATTTACTAAATTCCACATATTTTTTGCATTGTTTCCATTTTTTTCATTTCTGCTTGATAAAACTTACGTTTAGTAATTTTAATAAGGTCGTTTGTATGCTTACGGTAACTGATGTATGTTTGTTTTTTTATTTCATCATCCAAGTTACTTTGCCATTCTTTATAAAGTTCATTTTTATGATTTATTGACTCTACTATAATAATAATAATTTTTATTTACCATACCAAAAAAAATACAAATACAAACAAAAGTATCCTATGTAATTTATAAGTGAAGGGTAAATAGAGGTGGTGTCTCCCAAAAAAGCTCTCGGGGAGCTTGTCTATCGGAATTTCCTATTCTATTCTATTCTATTTCTTATTCTATAACTCAGTAAAAAATGGAAACAAATTTAAAAAAACAAAAGAAAAGATGTCAAGTGATGTTAATTAAGGAAAAATCGATGTTTGAATTCTCATTTTGGTAAAGCACTATAATAACATGTGGAACCTGCACAAATGGTTTTGTTCTTACATATACGTTTACACATGATCATCTATAAATACATTGTAAGAATATGGACGTATCATTGGAATAATATAAATATAATATAACGAAAAATCAAAACATCAAGGCAGCAGTACAAAAATTTCATAAAAGGGAAATAAATACATTGAGCGTTAGAGAAGTTCTATTTATATGAAAATCAGGGATCAATGAGATTATGGAAAACATTTCTATTTGTAGACAAAATCCAAGCTTTTATCTTCTTCTTGTAGAGTTTTTAGAGTTTATGGTTTTTAATGACCCAGGTAATAGATTTCTCAACCTTGGGATGGTTTTCAAGTTTATTTAAGTTTTTTTTGTATACGTTCATAAATTGCGTTTTATCATCAACTATGTTCGTTTTGATAGGTTCGTTTGAAAAATCTCTTATAAACTGATCCATAATTGAATTTATTAATGACAGAAAATATATACTTATACAAATTTTTGGGAAATATTGCAATATACAGTGATTAATTTCTTTTCTCGTTTTTCGATCTGGTTTTTACTTGTTCAATGTTTTGATTTACTAATTTGGTAGGTTGTTTCTTAGAAGCGCCTGTTGATCCGGTTGAAATGGGGGTTCTGGGGATTTTGGTAGTTTCTTCTATTGGTTTTACACTCTCTTCTACAGAGATGTCGAAAATTGGTTGCGTAGGTGTTGTAGGGGCGCTCTTCCTTTCACTTTGATTATCTGATACTTCTTGTTCTGCTTGGAGAAGTTGTTCCGCTGAATATTCTCTTCCGTTTATCACCAACTTGTTTCTTTTTATGAACGTTGTCCGGTCTTCCTGCCTGTTCAGGTGCAGATGTCTCCTCAAAACTGCTTGCTCTTCTCTTTGTTGAACCGTAAGATCGTGGGCTATCGAAATTTTAGTTCCTTTGAGCTTTTGACAGTTTGCAAGTAGGTTCCTTTTGGTCAGGTTGGAAATGAGCTCTATTTTCACTGTACAGTTCTTTTGGGATCCTAAACAATGAATGTCCTTTATTTGGTTTGTTGATATGTCGACTTCCAATAGGGATTTTATTTTATCTTGCATATACTCCAATGAGATTTCGTGACGATGCTTATTCAGGCCAAAAACTATAGCGCGGTAATCCATTTTTTCGCTTGATTTTATTTTTATTTAGTTTGTGATTTTTGTATTTTGTTGACGAAATTATTCAAAATATTTAGTAATTCTTGACTTCTCATATTTGCATCATCAATATTATAGTAGCTTTCTATTCTATTTATATATTATATATATATATATATATATATATATATATATATATATTGTAAAGCGATTTTTAGGGTCAGGAATAATAACTATTTTCCCTAGAATCGTTACTTTATTTATGACGCCAAGACACTTTTTCAAACTATTTTTAAACTCAACTTTTTATTCGGGCGACAGATTTTATAGTGGTTTACTCCACTTACCAGGGGTAGCAACAGATGGAGATACGGAATTTCTAGGGGTCTGGTTTCTTGACTTAATTGAAATTTCTAAAGGTCTGTAGGCTTTCATTACAGCCCTTGGGATTGGATTCCGGTTACACAGACAGTCAGACAAACCTTTATCTTAACTTAAACACTGGTCTGATCCTATAGTTTATAGGCTTGATAAGGAAAAGTACTTTCTATAGAAGTTTCCAAATGTACCACAATATAACAATTTTATTTAAACTTTAACTTGTGCAATTTTCACAATTTGAATTCATTCCACAAGATTATGAGAACTTCAACACTATATTTTATGCAATACATTGAACAGATGAACGGAAATTGATCAGTTTATAAGTTTTCCAACAATGAACATGAACTAGAACACCTCTTACAAAATATAATTACCAAACTCTTTGTGAGATATCTCACTTTGTCACCATGGAGACCGATTTTCCTATCTTCACAATCTAAGTTCTGGAAGTGATTTTTCTGGTTGCGTGGGAATTAAATTCATCCACTTTAACTTTATGTCTTTATAAATTCGTCTTAATATAAAAAAAAAACTTCACATTGAGCTTCACGGAAATTAAATAAAACCACTTTGATATCTCGAAGCGCCCTTTGACAAAGCCTAAACTACGGTGTTATCTCACTCCTGATCTACCCCTAGCTAAGTACCAACTTAGCAGGAAGCAGTTATATATGGCTAGGGTTCTGCAAACAAGACATCAACTTGTATTACTTATTTTATTGACAATTACTTAAACTTATTTCTTTTTTATCCACCGGATTTAAAAGAAATATCGGACAAAAACCGTGTAAAGAAAGACCCTCTTTTTGTCTGATTCACATAAGAACTGGACCAAAAAGCAGCTTATCTTTTTGTCCCCATATGAAAAAGCATACGTTTTTACTCATATGAATCTACCTCTTCTTACTCTCATTGTAAAAACAGACAGAAAAGTATTTTAGTCTTTTTGTACAGTGCAAAAAGGCATAAGAACTTTATTTTGCTCGGTTTTGTGATCGATCCAGTAGCATTGTATATTTACACTTATTTTCTAAACGGGGCATTATTTTGTTGCCATTCCAAAATTAATGTTAAACCCCCCAAACAGGCAGGGATGTTCCAAAGTTACTTCAAACATTTGGTTAGCCTTACTTAGTAAAGAAGCTTGGGAAAAATGCTTCATTACATTATATATACATTGTTATGTTATGTTATGTTTATTTTATTTATTTTATTTATTTGGTACACCATTCAACAGCCGAAGCCATTTACAGAATGGGAAATATACATTCAGGAAAGGTTAAACCTAAAGTACAGACATATACAGAGATAATCCTAATGTACATGAAATAAGACAATTCATTCCATAGAAAGTAAATAATAAGAGCAATGATGTGTATGAACTGAAAAAAACTCAGTGAGAAAAAAGTTCATACACATCACAACAAATATGAAACTATATTATATGTTCAGTAAGAATCATTATGATTGCAAGATAGCTATTTTGATGTCAGTTGGCTTGCAGTTGAAAATATCTACGTTATTCTGGATTGACAAGTAATCAAAGCATATTTTGTACATAGGAGAGCGTGAAAGTACATTTGTTTGAGGAAAGGCGAGGTAAAATGTATTAATAGTACGTACAGGTAGCCTGGGAACATGCAAATTTATATGTGAAAGTAAGTATGGACAATTAATTATAGAGAAAATAACCTTGTGCAAAAATAATATACCTAGGTATTTACGACGATTGTCTAGAGAGTGAACCTGGAATCTCAAAAGTAGCACTTCATGGAATACCTCGGTTTGGATAGAATCCATCACACTAAAACTATGTACTTCAAGAATCTTCTCTGAATATTCTAAATTTATGACGGTATGTTGTAACAAGGATTCCACACGACACAGCAATACTCAAACCTTGATCTCACAAGCGCATTGAAAAGGAGTAAGTAAGTGTTGATATCAGAAAACCATTTGGAGTTTCTAATGATGAAGCCGAGGATTTTGAAGCCATTCGAAACAATTGTATTTACGTGATGAGTGAATGTGAATTTTTCGTCAAAGATGACCCCCAGATCTTTGAATTCTGCCAATTTTTGCAAGTTGTTTCCATTTATTGTATATAGGATATTCGATGGGTGATTTTTTGCGACTAAAGGAGACAAAATTGCATTTTTGTATGTTGAGAGAAAGTGAGTTCGTTTCACACCATAAATCCAATTTTGATATCTTTTGTAGGTAGCTGCGATCGTTTACATTGGAAATCTGACGAAACAATTTACAATCATCTGCATATAGTAGAATTTCAGAGTCCAACTCAAGGCAAATGTCATTTCATAAAATAATGAATAGCAAGGGACCTAATACAGATCCCTGAGGAACACCAGAGGTGGCGATTATTTCGACAGATTTAAAACCGCGTATTGAACTCTTGAACGTCTTTCGGTTAGATAAGACTCTAAAAGAGTGTAAGGTTGTCAGTCAAACCAACCGAACTCAGTTTTTTGAGAAGTACAACCATGTCAAGCCGTCGAAAGCCTTTGAAAAATCTGTATAAATGACATCAACCTGGGAAGACATATCCAAAGCTCCTGCTATGTATTGAGTAATGCATGAAGATTACTTGTGGTCGAACGACCTTTAACAAATCCATGCTGATTATCGACAATCTGCATCTCACATGTGCATATATAATATCATATAGGACCATTTCGAAGAGTTTACTGAAATTGCATAGTATAACGATTGGTCTGTAATTTTCAATAATATGTTTGTCCCCCTTTTTGAGAACAGGACATATTTTGCCATATTTCCAGACATCCGGAAAACAAAGTGTTGTCAGTGCTAGATTGAAAATGATAGATAAAGGTTTAGCGAAACTGACAGCACAGTCTTTCAGGAGAAATGATGGAATACCATCAGGTCCCGTTGTCATTTTTGGTTTACATTTTTTTAAAGATTTCAGCACATCATCTTCAGTTATTTTAGGGATGGACAAAGTTGGTATGTTGACATTATTAGTGCTTTCAGATTGTCGATAATTGGATGATTTGATGAAAGCAGATTCAAAGTAGGTGGCAAAAGCATCGACTATACCTTGGGGATCAGACAGACTACTATTTTCATAGTTTAGAGAATCAGGAATAGCTGAGCTGCTCCTAATTGTATTCAGATAAGCCCAAAATTTGGAGGGATCATCTCCTAGATCTTTCTCCGCCGTTCGAATATAATTGGAGTGTGCTATGGCGATATTTTTCTTTATATCTCTGCGAAGATTTTTATGCAATTCGAAAAATTCAGTGTTGCCCGTTGATTTATAATTGCGTAAATACTTGTCCTTTGTTGAAAAGGGAAACATTCTCAATTAAATATTGATAGAAAGATTTTTCTGTGATTTGAAAAATCCACGATTAAAATGAAGTTATTTTTTGTGAATGTCTAACAGAAAACAACTACTTCCCCGGCTAAAGCCACGCTGGACATTGAACTACATCTGATAGATATTCTGAAAAGGCCTAACTCAAAGAAAAAAATCAGGAATTGAAAATTTGCATTTTCGTTCCGATAGTTATTTGATTTTCTATTCCAGTCTTATTAAGAACTCATAAAGATGAATGAGGCAAAGAAGAATGTTTTCCAAAGAGGGTACTCAAGAAATCATTCAAATTGACGCAGGAGAACATCGCATTCACTAGGTCTTCAATACATTTTTGTCGACGAAAATATATTTCCCTTCCACGATCATCAGGAAGACCGGAAGAAATGGAAAACACATTTTCAAGAAGCAATCTCACTTTGCAAAGGTGGAAAAAGTTAGAATCATTTCTTATGGAAGACACTTTGAAATTAGTGTTTTCTGACATTAAAACCTGTCATGGGTATGATAGATTGATTTGTTAAAAATAAACAGGATGTTCATAATCAGATGTGGAATCCTGCTGAAGATAAACTTTAAATCATCTTATTCAAGATAATCTTGTGGGTATTCATGTTGAAAGGGAACATTCTCAATTAAATATTGATAGAAAGATTTTTCTGTGATTTGAAAAATCCACGATTAAAATGAAGTTATTTTTTGTGAATGTCTAACAGAAAACAACTACTTCCCCGGCTAAAGCCACGCTGGACATTGAACTACATCTGATAGATATTCTGAAAAGGCCCTAACTCAAAAGAAAATGTCAGAAAACACTAATTTCAAAGTGTCTCTCCATAAGAAATGATTCTAACTTTTTCCACCTTTGCAAAGTGAGATTGCTTCTTGAAAATGTGTTTTCCATTTCTTCCGGTCTTCCTGATGATCGTGGAAGCGTGAAATATATTTTCGACAAAAATGTATTGAAGACCTAGTGAATGCGATGTCTCTCCTCGTCAATGTTACGAATGATTTCTGGTGAGTACCCTCTTTTGGAAAACATTCTTCTTGCCTCATTCATCTTTATGAGTTCTTAATTAAGACTGGAATGAAAATCAAATAACTATCGGAACGAAAATGCAAATTTTTCAATTCCTGATTTTTTCTTTTGAGTTAGGGCCTTTCAGAATATCTATCGATGTAGTTCAATGTCCAGCGTGGCTTTAGCCAGGGGAAGTAGTTTTTTTCTGTTAGACATTCACAAAAATAACTTCATTTTAATCGTGGATTTTTCAAATCACAGAAAGATCTTTCTATCAATATTTAATTGAGAATGTTTCCTTTTCAACATGAATACCCCAAAGAGGTTATCTTGACGATGGAAGATAGTGACTAAAGTTTATCTTTCAGTCGCAGATGATTCCACATCTGATTTTATGAACATCCTGTTTATATTTTCAACAAATCAATCTATCATACCCCATGACGGTTTTAATGTCAGAAAACACTAATTTCAAAGTGTCTCTCCATAAGAAATGATTCTAACTTTTTCCACCTTTGCAAGTGAGATTGCTTCTTGAAAATGTGTTTTCCATTTCTTCCGGTCTTCCTGATGATCGTGGAACGTGAAATATATTTTCGTCAAAAAAATGTATTGAAGACCTAGTGATGCGATGTCTCTCCTCGTCAATGTTACGAATGATTTCTGGTGAGTACCCTCTTTTGGAAAACATTCTTCTTTGCCTCATTCATCTTATGAGTTCTTAATTAAGACTGGAATAGAAAATCAAATAACTATCGGAACGAAAATGCAAATTTTCAATTCCCGATTTTTTCTTTTGAGTTAGGGCCTTTTCAGAATATCTATCAGATGTAGTTCAATGTCCAGCGTGGTTTAGCGGGGAAGTAGTTGTTTTCGTTAGACATTCACAAAAAATAACTTCATTTTAATCGTGGATTTTTCAAATCACAGAAAAATCTTTCTATCAATATTTAATTGAGAATGTTTCCCTTTTCAACATGAATACCCCACAAGAGGTTATCTTGACGATGGAAGATAGTGACTAAAGTTTATCTTTCAGTCGCAGATGATTCCACATCTGATTTTATGAACATCCTGTTTATATTTTCAACAAATCAACTTGTCCTTTGCTTTCAATTTTCTTATAATATCGCCGGTAAACCAAGGTGGGTAGGAAGATTTTTTACCAACTGTTTTGGGAACGCATTCTGATAAAATATTATTTAATAGAATGTAGAACCTATCGCAAGCTATATCTACGTTATCATTATTTTCCAAAAAAGTCCAATCCGTATTGAAGAGCATGTCATACAATTGAGGAAAGTTTGCTTTCCTAAAGTTGAAGGTTTTCATTGTATTCGTTTTGAATGTGTTAGGTTTCAGACTGAAGGGGATAGAAAATTCTAGAGCAGGATGGTGCACATCAATAGGAACGAGAGGAAATGATGACTCTTGTACATTCATTGGACATCTACTACATAATAGATCTAAGATTCTATTGTTGGCGTTCAATACCTCATTATATTGAACTAGGCCTAGAAAATTCATAAAGTTCTCCAGTAGAATAATTGATTTCACATTGTGAGAATTGATACTAGCTTGAACAACATATTCAGGGATGTTGAAGTCTCCAGTTACAATCAGGTTACTATCATCATTAAGCAAACATTGCATACTACAAATAGCTTCAAAGAAACCATCGTATGAAACGATAGATGTATTCGGAGGTATATAGAACGTTATAATGTAGGTAGTAAAATTATGGAAAACAATTTTAATACCAACAATGTCAATATTGGGGAAAGATTCAGTTATGAAATTGAGGTCCATAGGACATGAGTAAAATTTTGAGTTTACGGCAATTAGCACCCCACCCCCTCTTGTTGTGTTTGTGAGATCAAAGTTACGGTCTCTTCTATAAACTGTATACTGGTTGCTGGTTATTTCGAAATCCAAAATGTCAGATGACAACCAGGTTTCAGTGAGACAAATCACGTCAAAAATATTTTGTGCAATGTTATTATAAATAAGATGCGTTTTGGATCGTAGACCCCTGACATTTTGGTAAGAACATTTCATGTTACTATTTGTATTGGATGCCGAAAAATCCAAAGAAATGTTTTCTTGCTGTGGTTGCTATTTAGTGACAAAAGCAGAGGATTTAAGAAAGTTTAATTTTTTCTTGTAAATAGGACATTTTTCGGCCTCCCATACAGCGTGATCAGTATCGGTTAAATTAGCATTGGTACAGTTTATGCATTTACGAATTGAGCTAGTACAGACATTCAACGGATGATTACTAGAACATTTGGGACATACGATTCTATTCTGTTTACATTTGGACTGACCATGGTTGAAGCCGCTGCACTTGAAACAAATTCTTATATCTGTTGCATCATAAACGGTACATGCATCATAATTAACAAAGAGATTACCTCGTTCCATCACCATACCATATGTAGCAGCATCTAGTTCGACAAGTGCTTGAAAAATGTTTGGATCTTTATTTGTGGCCCATGATTTCAGAATTTTCAAGTGAGATTTTGTCCTTTTAAATATTTCATCATATCGTCGGTAGAGTAGTTCTCCATGAGCCCAACAATTTTAACCTTGGGAAGGAATCTTTTAACGTCTGAAATTTTGTAGTTTGAAGAAAGTTTTTCAGTAGCAGCTTTCTTGAAATTCCTCGCACCTTCAGGGTCATTGCAGCTGATAAGAATACCACCATCTTTGATCTGCTTTACCTGCGATACTTTTAGATTCAAATTAACAGGGTCAATGTTTTTCATTATATCTAGCTTCGTTTTTGAGTTAGTCTGGTCGATGTCATTCGGTTTGACAATGACCATTGATTTTGATTTAACAATCTTGGAATACGTGGGAACAACCTCCGTTATCTTGTGAAAAACATCAATTTTTGAAAAACAATCTTTAGCTTTCTCCGAAATATTATTCATCAAATCATTAAACATCGTTTCGAATTCGCCTATCATTTGACTCAATTTGGTATCGAACGAAGTTTTGATGTATCCCTCGTATTTATTTCGTATTTTATGACAATCTGTGCAATACCAGCAAAAACCAGGGGATTTCAAACATTGCAAAAACTCGGCGGAGACTCCAACACAAATTGCCTGATAAGTTTTTGCGCAAAGCCCAGAGCAGGTAATCCTTGGCGATTTCCTACGATCGAAAATTTCGTTACAGTGTCCACACGTCGACATCATTCATAACATTTATTTGAGTGACCAACTTGGGAAATTAATCTTACTGATAGATTACTCACAGCTTATTTCATAGATTACATGAAAATCACAATATTTGGCACAGAAACACAGTCTGAAATTTGATATAAACGGAGAGCACTTCTACACACAATATACCTCAACCGTTTATATCGGTTTTCTCTGATGTTATGCCAGTTAAAAGTTTTAAAAGGAAAAAACCCACAAAAAGAATAATTACTAAATAGTTATTAGTTCCAAGAGATTTTTTTTTGAATAACTTTTGAAGTTCTATTTATTTGTAAGCCAATGTATAATATGGACAGATAAAAATGTCAAAATACTATAACACAATCAAGTTCATACACTGTCATAATGATCATAAACCATAATTGGAAAAAAGACAACAAAAAGTCTAAATTTACAAAATTTTCATGAATAAAAGGTAATCAACACATTTGTAAATTTGAAACATACAGTATATGAAATTGTAGATAACTGAAAGTAACCAATGGTAGAACAGCAAACTTCTTCATAACGATAGCCAATCAGAGAATATATGGTCATAGGTAAAAGTTGGAAATTGTGAGAGAATAGCAACTGGTTGATATCATAGGCAATTATTATTAAAAATTGTAAATAGTAATAAGTATGGAAAATTAGTTGGATATATAAATTGAGTAAGATAAACCTAAACAGTGAAATGTGACAATTTAGTGCGCGAATTCAAAAATTCAAATGAGGAAACAGGAAGGGAAACTTGTATCGAGGCAACAACAAACAA
This sequence comes from Gonioctena quinquepunctata, assembly GCA_018342105.1. NCBI lineage: Eukaryota > Metazoa > Arthropoda > Insecta > Coleoptera > Chrysomelidae > Gonioctena > Gonioctena quinquepunctata. The sequence goes on from JAFIRS010002382.1 coordinate 23,577, forward strand.
AGCCAACGAGGAGATAAAAAATAAAATTGGAAGGGAATGGACGCAACATTTTGAGAGAGCGAAAATTGAAAGAATTCCAACATTTGAAGAGCAAAACCAGTAATACCTTAATTATATATCATATCCACGTCTCCAAAGCTGATTTCCGCATCTGTATGGTTCCTGATTTATGGTATTGGAGTTCCTGATAGCGCTTGTAGTGACAAGGTATCCAGTTTCAGGGCATATCTTGAAACACCGACATCTCCAGCAGGTATAAAAACTTTAATAGTGCACTTTTGGTCCTGAACTATTCCAACAATAACGTATTTCACATCTGAAGAACTTTATTTCACTTTATTTTGAACAATAACAGAAAACTTCATTCTCACGGAAAAAGTGAGGATCTGTTTATCTATCCATGACTGCAATTTTATGATTATCCGTGGATATTTGTATATTCCATTAGTATAAGTTATTTCTCGTAGGCCAGGTAAACTTAAGTCTTCCTAAATAAAGGAGATAATTGCTTTTTGATATTTTGTGGTTTGTTTTCTTACAATGATCAACAATCATAACAATGACCATTGAATAAATTGAGTTTTGACACATCAACTAGTGGCTGAATTGCTTTGAACCGACTATCTGAGATGAGGGTGTTCCAACTGTGCTAGCTGTGGTGAGAAAAGGAATAACAATTGTCAGCTACGTGACGAGAGAACAGTGACGTTCGTTGGCAATTATTATTACCACATACAAATTATTATACAGGGCAAAAATATCTATCTATATCATATCAATTTGGCTCACAAAGAATAACGAAAATTATTAGCTATCATTTTACAAAACCAATATATATTTTTCAATTTATAAAAACATAACAATTTGTCACCCAACGTATATATATATATATATATATATATAAAAAAATTTAAAAATATATAAAAATATAATAAATATTTATTCATTTTTAAATATAATATTTTTGTTTTCTAGCATTAGACATATTTGCTAAGGCTTGACTTATTAAACAAATCTACCATTTTTTAACTGCGAAGTCATTATTAATAAATTGTTTGAAATCTCCAATACAAATGTAACATCAAAATATTAAAACTCTACATAAACAACTCGTGTCGCAAGCAGAGCAAGAATGCAATGCTGTCAGATCTGAGGAACGACGCAATGTAAAAGTCAGCAAAAAAATGCACTGCATCTCAAATATTGGGAACTCCCTTAAGTAATATGTTAGTTCTTGAATTGGGTAGGTGAAAAGTCAGTTCATTTCTAGGGTTTAATCGCAGAACATTAATGTTAAAATGGAAGAGTAATTCGGGATTGCTCAATAATTTGTAAATGAAGATAATTGAATAGTAGGTTCTTCGGTTTCGAAGGGATAGTAGTTGAAATGTATTCAGTAATCTTCTATCGTCGATACTATAGTAATCAATTAATTATATACGAAATATTAAGGAACCATTTTCCAACCAATATCTCACGTATGTTTATGTGTAAATTGTATGTAGGCGAACATATTAAGGAACCATATTCCAACCAATATCTCACGTAGGCAATAGTGTTGAAAAGCTGTCTTGGTTAGGGAAGACAATTACAATAAATCAGACCAAGCATCTGTTTGGTTGCACATGTCATAGTGGATAAAGCTCTTTTTTTTATTGCTTTCATTTTGAGTAAAAAAATAACACCAAGATCCCTTTTTCTCTAGTGATTTTTTGACGGGGAGTATTATTTACATAGTAGTCATTGAGTAACATTATTTTGCAGGGTATATTGTATTTACAGTTATTTTTTGTTGAGGTGGAGATTATTTTCGCTAAACCAAACATGTAAGAAATCAAGATCTTTCTGTAGGATTAAGTAGTCCTTCTGAGATACAATGGGTTGAAATATTTTCAAATCATCTGCAAAAAGTAAAAATTGGCTTGGGACATTATTCCCTATATCGTTTATAAAAAGTAAGAATAAGAGAGGTGCTAAGTTGCTTCCTTGTGGGGCACCACTGTTTGCAATGATATTGTACACGCACATCTCGAAACCCTTTGCAAAGTTGGACAACAGGGTTATAGGTCGGTAATTTTCAATATTGCTCATAACACCAGTTTTGAAAATAGGGTAAATTTTTTAAATTTTCCATTTGTTGAGAAAGCACCCTGTATTCAGTGCTAATTGAAAATTACCTGTTATGGTCTATGTGAGCAGTCTTTAAGTAAAAGTTAGGTATGCTATCATCCCCACTAGTAAGTTGGGTTTTAATTTTTTAAGAAGTTGCGAAATTTCATTTCTGAAAAACGCTTGACAGAGATGATAAGATTGTTTAAAATAACATTTGTGAGCTCGACTGTTTGTTGTGGTGGAAAGTATGCAATTTAAAAAAATTGTGCAAATGCATTAAACATTTCTGAAGGATTGCTCTATTCAACATCATCCAAGAATAATATACTAGGGATTCTTGATGTACCTTTCTTATTTTTAATGTAAACCCAAAAATTGGTAGGATCTTCTTTGATTGCCCTTTCAGATTGCCCTTTTCGTTTTACTGGATCGACGAAGGAATCGGAATTGTTCTCTGAGATTATCTGAGTTATTGGTTTTCAGTTTTCTAAAGATTCTATTTTTTTTATTTTAATATCTTTGATCATTTCACTGTTGAACCATGGAGGATATTTTCTTATAAAGTTATGATTAACCGGAACACACTGGTTGAGAATTGGGGATAATAGTGAATAGAATAACTTTAGGGCTATGTTGACTTCTGAACATAAAAGTGGAAATTCCGTTTGTTCATAGAAGACTTCAACTTATTTTTTTCTTGTCCAAAAGAAATGTGTTTCTTGAATTTCAGCACTCTGTATCTAATAAGTACTTTATGTAACTGATTCCAATAGAAAAGCCTGTTTCAATTCATAAGTAGAATTACGATTTAGCAATGTAATAACAAAACAATTGAAATAAATAAAAACAAAACAATTGAAATAAAAAAAACAAAGATAATTTGACACACAAAAATTATCCAGTATTTCTTATTATTCACATAATTCGGTTTTCCGGATAATAACTAGCTTCAATTACCATATCAAATAAAATGAAAATAAATCAACCAAAAACATAATAATAAAAAATAATGCTTTTTTTTTAAGTTTATATGTTTTATTAATATCGTTTGTGACAGTTCTAGTAATACCAAATAGGTGGGAACCCTTTAGAGATATTGGCACTTCGAAAATGAAATCTTTTGTCACAAACTGAATTTTTTTCATTTGGCCAGATCTATTCAAATAAAATTTAAAAATAATTCAGTTGGACCCCTTTTTCTTCGACTTTCAAAATTGTAATGTTTGCATATTAATTCAGTAACATCTCTGGTTTTTATTTCCTTCGATGGTTCTACATCAGAGGTTTCACAGTCCTCACTATCATAAAAACCTGGAAATGATTCATCGAAGGATTCATATGTTGATTCTGAAGGATTTTAAAGTCGTTTTTGCATTTTTCAGTCATAACTTATGAAGTTGAATTCTGGACTTTTGGACGTCACACACAACCATCGATCGGTACTCAGCCTGGTGTTTTTCTAATCAATCATCCAACAAAAAGTACTTTTTTTTATTTGCATATTTTTTCTTATGACAATATCGGAATCCTTTTCTGTTCCAGAATAGTCAATCAAACCAAATCAAAATTTTTCAATTCTCTTATAGTTGATACATGGTTCCAAAACTCTGATCAGAGACAATATCATATAATTTTCATGAATATCATCATTCTGAATTACAAACGTGCTCTTTACCCGAAAAGTTTTTATAAACATTTTAAAACAAATGCAAAACGAAGATTTAAAAAGGGAATACATTGAATATAGAAATAGAGTCAACAGTCTAATAAAATTTACTAAAAACCAATATTACCAACAAAAGCTTGTCACAGTAAAAGGAAACTCCAAAAAGACTTGGCAAATAATAAATGAAATATCAAATAATACTAAAGCAAAAATAAAAACTTCAAATTTACCATTGAAAGTGCAAAATGGAGAGGTTGTCTCTGACAACCATGAAAAATCTAACGTACTAAATAATTTTTTCACTACTATTGGCGAAAAAATGTCGGAAAACATCGAGAAGCCTGACATTGTATCTGAAGATCTCATGGAGGATATTTTTATTAACAAAACCCTTTTTTTAAAACCAGTAACGTGCAACGAACTGATAGCCATTATATCTAAATTAAAAAATAACTGTTCCCCTGGACCAGATAAAATCACCACAAAAACAATCAAGTCTATACATTTACATATTATTAAACCATTGGAACATCTGATAAACCTTTGTTACACTAAAGGTAAAATACCAAAGCAATGGAAACAGGCTATTATCACACCAGTACACAAGTCAGGTGATCGAGGAGAACCTGGCAATTATAGGCCAATCTCTGTGATAAATAGTTTTGCAAAAATCTTTGAGCATACTATCAAGAGAAGACTTATCAATTTTTTCGATGCGAATAAAGTGTTAACAGACAGACAATTCGGCTTTATAAAAAATTCAAATACGGAAAAAGCGGTACTAGATTTTGTGAGGAGCGGTGTGGAGGCACTGGATAGATCGGACAAATGCATAGCCATTTTCCTTGATCTTGTCAAGGCCTTTGACACCGTTTCACACTAAATTCTTTTGAATAAATTATATAGTTATGGAATTCGGGGACTGGTACTTAACTTATTGCGAGACTATTTATCACAGAGAACACAAAGAGTAAAGATAAATGACGAACTCAGTGACACATCAATAGTTACGGTAGGTGTACCTCAGGGTACCATATTAGGGCCCATCCTATTCTTGGTATATATATAAACAGTATTAGCAAAATCAAAAACTTTTTGGGCCATATTATATCTTACGCTGATGATACTGTCATCATTTTTTCGAGTGAATCATGGCAGGGAGTCTATAAAAAAGCAGAAAATGAAATGAAAAAGATAAAAGCATGGCTCGACTATAATCTTCTCAGCCTAAACGTCGATAAAACAAAATTTATGACCATCACACTGACAAACAGCGACCAACCAAACGAAAATTTTCTAAAGATACATACAATAAACTGCTCTCAAAATATCTGTCAATGTCCTGCGATTGAAAAAACAAATAAACTAAAATATCTAGGAGTTATAGTGGATCAACATTTACGATGGGATGAACACACGCTATGCATGACCAAGAGGCTAAGACAACTCATCCATAAATTGTATTCCCTGAGATATATCCTATCTCTTAGAAACATGCTCACTTTATATTATGCACTGGCAGAGTCAGTTCTCAAGTATTGCATAACAGCATGGGGAGGAACTTTTGAAAAAAATTTAGGAAGCTTACAAGCAACGCAAAACACTATACTAAAAATTATTTATAAAAAGGCCCGATTATTTTATACAAAAAAGCTCTATGAGGAAGTCAAATTATTCAATATAAGAAGTCTTTATTCCTACTCATGTTTAATATGGATATTTCACAATAAAGCTAACTATCTGAGGACAACTATTGAGAAAGAAACCAGATCTGTTATAAAAGGGTCTGTTCACATGCCATTATTTAAAAAAAGTCATTCACAGAGATTTGTACATTATTTTGGCCCAAAACTCTTCAACCTACTACCATCTGAGTCCAGGAATATTACAAATATTAACAAATACAAAATAGCCATAAAATCATTTGTACGACACAATCAATCTACATTTGAAAATTTATATTGAACGTACACTTTCCAAACCACCATTCTCCAGAATCACCAAATAGACGCCAATTGACATAGAAAAAAACTCCTTCTAAATATCGGATACCTGACACAACACAAGCACGCTTGTGCTTAGTTGAAAGGTCTCCAGTATATGGAGTGAGATGGCTCGGTACTATATTGAAATTGTAATAACTAAATTGAAATTGTAATTAACACCTGGAAATAATATTATTAATTGTGAAATTGTCATGTTACTTACTTTTGAATTGAATAAACTTACTTACTTTACTGATAAGACAATTATCTCGTTATTTATTCCGGTTGAAGATTGAAAAGCTTAACAAAACCATAATTAATCAATTTACATATTTCTAAGGGAATTCTTACCATAAGCGTGGGGAATGGTAATTTTTCCATTCTTCACTTTCAAAACAAAATTCTTGGTTACTATGAAAATGTTCAGTGCTTTCTATAATTGCATTAATTTACCATAATCAAACATCTGATCTTTCCTAGGAAGTTCTTCTATAGTTGAACCCATTTTTCTATTAGATTCTCTGGGGAAATTCACACTTCCAAAAGATGAAAGGTGTAACATATTAACCTCGATGTTCTTCTTATTTTTTTGTGAAATGTGAGTTCAAATATGTTTATAAAAATTCGACTACAATAGAATTTGATATTTGTGGACTGTCTTGACATATCATTGGACATTTCTATTTCTCCATTGCATTGCAGGTAATGTTGCCAATTGCACTTCAATTAGCAGAAGAACGAGCCTTTCACTTTCAAATCTATTGCATTTCCATTGAAGTTGATATATTTTTTTTGTTTTGTTTGTCATTATCAAATTTAATCACAATTTTTTTCTTGCTCCTTATCAGGGTTTATTTTGGTTGTCTCATTTTTTAAAATTGTTTTTGAATGTTTCACTTCCACATTTAGGATCCGACCTATTTATTTTTTATGGTGGGGAATATTTTATGTATCTTCCAAGTCATAAAGGGGTGTTCTGTAAACACTAGGAATAACGAAATTCTTACAGTTTTTGAAAATAAACCATACTATTTTTTTACTTCATTTTGATCATTGATGTTATGTTAGGTTAGTTAGGTAGCACCTCCATGGCAAAATGTCCTGTCTGATTGCTATCTTGTTCTGTTCAAGTAGATAGAGATATTTTAATATTTCCAATTGCCCGATTTTATATTCCGGTAAGTTCAACCCCTGTTTTCGAAAAAAAAAACAATATTACTAAAATTTACATCATGCATGATTTCATATCAAATATTATTCCAATAGTAATTATATCAAATACATTTCCTAAATATTATAAGAAATATTAATAGAAAGATAAAATTGAATATGATATTTTCAAGAGATATTCGAATATTTCTTCCTAGTTCGTCGCCACTGGTCACTTATTCATTAATTTCTATCAGTAGATGTTCCCTACTCGGTTCCCTAGCAACTAAACTAATAATAATAATAATTTGTTGCCGTATAAGACTAGTTACATAAATGTATGAAAAGTGAGTGTGTATATCTATACATAAAATGGTAAATAAATTGCAGCAACCACTAAAGGAAGGTCCTTGAAAGTGGTGCAGTAAACTTTTTCCAAGTATAAATAAATATACATTTTTGCTTTTTTGTTTTAGACATTTAAATCTTTGTTTGGCTTTTTATCGATACTAGAAAATACATAAATTTGATAACATATACATATATAAATAAAATTGGGTTACCGCTTTTTGCACGTTAGTAGTGAATATTTGTAACATCAACAAATTGGTTGATTCTCAGTCTCGGTGTTCGTTTAATCCACTTCTTTAGTTTGGAGATGAAAAGTTTCTCAGAGCATTAATCAGTTTGAGATCGGTTGGAATGAGGCTATATAGTTTCGGTCCTAAGTAAACGAAACTATGCCGTAAGGTATTTTTGCATGGTCGAGGGATTACATAGAAGTTTTGTCTATTTCTAGTGTTGTAGGTGTGGTCTGGGAGACTTGGTTCAGCTCTGTAAATGTGTTGTCTAGAAACAGTTTTCAGAAAGTATAATTGTCTTATTCAAAGTGACCTGTTTCTGTTGCGAAGGTGATTGGAAGTGAGTATGTTAATTTGACTATGCTGTTTTGTATTATTTCTAAGGGGTTTATGTATTTATTAGTGGCTGAACCCCATGCTAATATTCCATACCGTAAGTGGCTTCAGTTCAACGATAATTTGATCATATTTATTTTCTCTCCTAGTATATTATCCAAGGTACTATAGCATACGGCATACATACATCTTTAAAATTACCTCGAAAATTACCCTTCACGAAGTAACACTGAAATTCAACATTTACTGTTACTAGTACACCTAATGAGAAGACCCCACAGATGGCAAAACAATGGTCAGTATATCTCTTGTTATAATTTTCAACAAACTTAGGTATGTTTTTCTTGAGAAATTGATATTTATGTATTACCCGGTGTACTTCCATTGGTTCCATCCTCTTTGGGACATGCTATACATATCATTATGAGTGTAATTGTGATATTATGTTTATATATTCTCAAACTTAAATCAACGAATGATTTTTTGTTTTTTTGTTTTAGCGCATTGAATAAAAGCCTGTCTTTAGAAAGAATATTTTTACTGAGAATTTAGTGAATATAAATATTATTATAACAATATCCATTGAAATATGTAATGGGGAGTGCCGGACAACTTGCAGTCCATTTTTTATATTCACCCATTTTGTCATTTTAGTCATGAAAACCCCATAACAGTGAACCGAGCAGAGAACTCCAATCTGCCAATGACAAAAGTCTAAATTAAATTACTTCATATGGCTTCCCAATGAAATAGGTAACTGACCAACCCCAAAGTAATTTTATCCCATGGTTTTAAACTTGGTATGCAATTAATAATACACATAATTATAAACAGCACAATTAGTCAAACTTACCTTCATTATTAGAATTAATTCCAGAAGCAGTTGGATGACATTTGTTTAAATGAAACATTCAACCCCTTAATATTACACTATACACATAACACTGTTGCATTTTGTATAGCCGGAACAAATGCGCCAACAGTTAAGCCTATAAAGACGAGAATTACGGCACTGAAATGACTGGAGATGATATTGAATGTACTGAAAGAGTACTGAAAATATTTCACTGAAACTGAAGTACAGAAACAGGTACTGGAGATAATTGAAGAAGAGTTGTTACGCCCTCGGTTATCCCTGTGTATAGGATTATCATTTAAATAGTTTGGTATGTTGAAATCACCTATTATGAGAATTTTGTTATTGTATAAGCTTTCAAGTATTTCTAACATATCCAATAGATTCAAAATATGAGCATGTAGATTAGGGTGCTTCATTTTTGGGCAACATTTTTTTCTTCAAGTCCCGCCTGAATATCTTGTAATTTATAGAAAAACAAAATTTTTGAGCATATTGCGAACCCTTAATTCAAATTTTAACACACTGCTAGAGAATTTTGAATTTTGTCCATTAAAATAATATTAAAAAATGTTTTTTTACACGTTTTTCCTTCCGCTCACCCAGAAAATTTTTTTTTAGGGAATTTTGACTCATGGATTCTTGTTATAAGTATAATTTCCTACAAAAAAGCCCATTGCGTCCAGTTTGTAACTCCAACAGGTTCGACACGAAAAATGTCATTTAAGCTGAATTTTCATAAAAATAGCAGTAAATCGCGTTTATTTGCTAAACTATTGAAGATAGAAAGAAAATATAAATGACAAATTTGTAGGGGGGTTTATGCCCTACAATTTTGCTGTGAGATATTTCTTCGTAGCATAAACCCCCCTACAAATTTGTCATTTACATTTTCTTTCTATCTTCAATAGTTTAGCAAATAAACGCGATTTACTGCTATTTTTATGAAAATTCAGCTTAAGCCTCGTTTCCATTCTAACAAGTTCTAGATACATGTCGCACAACATGTACCGGGCACATGTTGCGCTAATTTCCAACTGTTTCCAATTCCTGCATAAAATCTGCAACATTTGTATAGTCACAGAGGTCTGGAGTGCAAAACTGCAGTTCAGTTTCTTCAGTGAATCGAAATACAGTGTTTTCCATTGTTTCTTGAGTGATTTGTCAATTGGCTGGAGAAATATGAACAACTCGGCTATGTCAGCTTTGGTGGTAATGGTAGGCGCATACTATGAACTTAAAAAAAAAAGGCGAAAACGCCCGAGATGGTGGATTAGAAGTTTTCTAGCAAAAAGACATTCGGAAGGAGCCTATAACTCGTTGATGAGAGACTTGGGTACGAGAATTTTGTTAGAATTACAGCAAGTGATTTTGAATTTTTAATAAACCTGGTTGGGCCGGAGATTATAAAAAGCAACAAATGTCGAGAACCGATTTCTCCTGATGAAATGTTAGCCACAACCCTTCGTTTCTTAGCGACCGGTGACAGCTACAGTTCTTTGATGTATCTACACAGAATATACAAATCCGCCATTTTTCAAGATTCATACCCGAAATGTGCAAGGCCATTGTTTCAGCTTTGAGGGATTGTATTAAGGTAAGAACTGTTAACAGGAAAAATTTGTTTATGAAATAGTTTATTCATAATTTTATGAAGTGGTAATATTTCACACACAGTTTCAGATATTAACTATAATTATTGGGTAAGCTAGAACATTAATTCAGTTGATAATCATCTTCTTGATTTATTTTTCCTAGCACGGGGGAATATTGAGATTGGCTACTGCTTGTCTGGGGAGAAAGGTATGGACTAATTGCTGAGAGTTAGTAGTTGACGAGTTTCTGGAATGCGGCTGATTATACGAATGAGGAGCTGGACATTGAACTGTTTGTTGTGAACCAAAATAATTTCCATGTCCAGTATTAAATTGTGGAGGAAATGGGACTCCACATTCAGCTTGATAAAGTATGTTTGAAATGCTGTGACGAACCCAAGCCTTCGTTTTCCTATCTTGAATCTTTTTTAATGATTCACCTACGTACTCTCCAAAACAGATATCCTCATCCCTACTTGTATTCAAAGTTGATGAGAAAACATCGTATGCATGGTTGAATTTTTTTTCAAGCGCAGAGTATTTTGAGTCCGCTGGGGGTAAGTTTGTTCTGACGTTTCCTGTGAACAGGTGCTGATGTTTGTGTAGCGTTTGTGGAAGGATCTAGAACAGTAGCAGGTTCTGATTCTACACTAACTATGGAGTTTTCAGCCTCCCTGTTATCATTTATATCTTTAGTGGGTGGGTCATCAGTGTCGTCCTCCTCAAGGCCACTTTGGGACGAGTCGTGCAGAGTCTAAAAAAAGTAAAGGAAAAAAATAGGAAATCGCATATCAATACCATTATTATAAAAAAAGCCACTGTGGATACATATACTTTTTATCGTGGCTTATATTTTTTATGTTTTTTTATCAATAAGAATGTCTTGTTTTATTATGAAAAATTAGAATAAAAAAAATATGATAGTTTTGTATTCATTGATTAATTAATTCATTATTTTTAGGTACCAAAGAATGAAAAGGAATGGGATGATGTTGACAAAAGATTTTATTCCAAATGGAACTATCCGAATTGCATCGGTGCACTTGATGGAAAGCACATTGTTCTCCAAGCTCCAGCAAACAGTGGTAGTTTATACTATAATTACAAAGGCAGTTTTAGTGTTGTTCTCATGGCGTTGTGTGAAGCAGATTACAATTTTTTGTATGTTGACGTAGGTGTGCAAGGACGTGAGTGTGATGCAGGTGTGAGTGTTTTTGGGCCCAGACTTGTACGCCGCAGTTGAACAAAACACGCTGCAAATACCACCTAAACGGGTTTTACCAGGAAGAAATGTGGACATGCCCTTTGTAATAGTTGCTGACGATGCATTTGCGATGTCAGAGCGTATTATGAAACAATTTGTGGGAAGACATAGTAAAGGTTCAATTGAAAGAGCTTTCAATTATAGACATTCAAGAGCTAGGAGAGTAATTGAAAACGTTTTCAGAATAATGAGCAGTGTTTTCAGAGTTCTTCGAAAACCTATGTTAGTGCAACCCGAAACAGCAAGGTGGGTTACGTTAAGTTGTGCTTATTTGCATAACTTTTTAAGAAATAACTCTTTTGCAGAGACATACTCTTCTGTTAATGTAGTTGATTCAGAGGACGACAACGGAAATGTTATCAACGGAACTTGGAGAAATGACGGAGTGGAGCTTCCTGGACTTCGATGGTGTAAGCAACGAGGAGAAAATCCTGGCAAATTTGCCCGTCAAGAAATGGCTCACTTTTTTCAGAGTCAGCCACTGCCGTGGCAACATCACTATGCTTAGTTATAATTGCACGTCAGGACCATACTTTGATTAACCTTTATTTTATGTAACCTCGAAAATGGGTCAAAAAAATTATTTTCACTATTTTTACTATGGTGCAAATTATGACTTCTTATTAATCAACTGCATTTTCGTTTGTATTAAGTAAATATATGAAAAATATATCTTATGAAACATTTCAAAATTATTATTATTTACTCACCAGGTTCAGTGAGCTCGTGTGTGCAACTCGTTCAGTGGTTGTTGATAGAAAACTCAATAAATTAAAATACTGCCATTTCGGCACATAAATATCCTTGGCACCAGCACCACTTTTCTTGTTCTTTTCTATTTTAGTTTTTTCTCTCAAGTATTGAGACCTCAGAGAGTGAAGTTTCTTCTCAACTTCTTTAATAGCGCATTCCATTACATCATCAATCCGTTGCAGGGCATCGTTTCTATTGTTGGAATTCTTTAGGCTTGAATTTGTTATATTCCACAGCACTGTCTCCTGTTCATACAGTTCAATAAGTTTGGACACTTCACATTTAGACAACTCCATCACGAAAAAAATGCTAGTGCACTGGCAAAACTCAGAAACTACCATAACCACGTTATTAAAGTTAGGTTATAGGGTCTATCTACGAGTATAGATTCTACTGCAGACCGTTTCCATTTCAAAAAAATTCGGGCACATGTGTGGGCACATGACGCGCAACATTGCGGGATTAATTTGTAGTAATGGAAACGAGGCTTAAATGACATTTTTCGTCGAACCCGTTGGAGTTACAAACTCGACGCAATGGTCTTTTTTGTAGGAAATTATACCTTTAACAAGAATCCATAAGTCAAAATTTCCAAAAAAAAAATTTTCTGGTGAGCTGTAGGAAATTATACCTATAACAAGAATCCCAAAAAGTTTTTTTTATGTGTTAGCGGAAGAAAAAAACGTATAAAAAATCATTTTTTAATGTTATTTTATTGGATAAAATTCAAAATTCTCTAGCAGTGGGTTATAATTTGAATTAAGGCTTCGCAATATGCTCAAAAATTTTATTTTTCTATAAACTACAAGATTTTCAGGTGGGACTTGAAGAAAAAAAATGTTGCCCAAAAATGAAGCACCCTAATGTAGATAACAGAAATAAAAAAAATGTTGTGCTTGAATACAATCTTACAACCCATGACATCTATATTAAAAAAGTTCTCTCACTACTAACTAAACATCACCACCTCTAAAAAACTAGTTTGCTTCAAGGTTTCTCTCTTTTCTGAATACCACATAATTATCAGTAAAAAGTTCCGAGTTGAAACCGTTGGGTTGGATCCAGGATTTTGTGATGTCAATGATGTGGAAATCCGATCCAGAGACAGATTTGTAAAAGTCATTTGTTTTTGAAAAGGGAAACATTCTCAATTGAAAATTGAAGATTTTTCTGTGAATTGAAAAATCCACGATAAAAATGAAGTTATTTTTTGTTTTTGTATTGACATTTTGATGATAGCAATGAACATAAATGAGAGACTCCTGTTCAGACGGACTTGGAGGTTTTTTATGATTCTTGGCTCTCCGTTGATATGTTTGATTTTGAGGTTTGACTGACCTTTACTCATGCGGTCAGCCAACTGCTTCTGAACCCCGTCTGTATAAATATCACATAATATTTCAAACCATTCTGTTCACGAAATGTAATTTTTTAAATGCACACTTACACAGCCATCATTTTTTTATATTCCACTACTCTCATGATAATAAACTGAAGAAAATAGAGTTTGAAACTTATTTTCAGATTCCTGGAAAAATATCAATTTTGACAACGAAGGTTCAGGATACATTTTAGCTGCTGATGATCAAGAAGTAGACCAGATCAAAAACGAAATCAAAATAGAGAATACTCATGAAGATAACTTGGAATGTACTGACAATTTGTTGAGAATCAATGCTGATTTGGAATTGCAGCCACTCAAATATGAGGATGACATTGATATTGTTTATGAAGACATCAAACCCGAAATACACAGGGATAAATTAAGTGGAAACAAGTCTCACCCAAACAATAATGCTAAGATTGCTCTTCATGAGAGTTCCATAGGTAGGTAATTAATATTCATTTGATTGTACAATGTATCTCTGGCTACCTACAAAAATATATCTTTAAGTCACAGATGGATTCACATTGGTGGCCCAACAAGGTATATTAATCAACTTACCTGATGAATTACTTACTTTCATTTCAAAATATTTGAAACCCAAATTCTATTCAAACATTTTGATGGATCAGAATGTCTTAAAGTTTATTTATCGAGTTTTTATCTTGGCAATCAAAAACATGTGTAATTGATTCTGACATTAACGTAACTCACAGTCTAACTTTTCTTCTAGTTCATTAAAATCTATGAGGATTTTTCAACTCGATAATTTAATTTAATTTTTATGTAGAAATTCCAGTCATCCAACTTTTTTTAATAGTTTATTAAAGGCTATTCTGAGGATATGTTGATTAATACTTTTGGGACTGTAATTTATCCCATTGATCTCGTATTTATTGGTCCTACAGATTTTGGAGCTGGGCCTCAACAAAATACAACTGTAGAAGAGGATGAAACACTTGTTGAAACAGACAACGATAAACAATTTCAGTGTACATTTTGTTTGAAGTCTTTTAGGCAAAGTGTTGCTTTGAAGATCATAAGAGGACTCATACAGGAGAAAAACCATTTCAGTGTAACTTTTGTTCCCAGTCTTTTACAGAAAGGAGTACTTTGAAAACACACGAGAGGATTCATACAGGTGAAAAACCATTTCAGTGTAACTTTTGCTCGAAGTCATTTAGGCAAAGTGGTGGTTGGAAGTCTCATGAGAGAACTCATACAGGAGTAAAACCATTTCAGTGTAACTTTTGTTCGAAGTCTTTCACAAGAAGTAGTTCTTTGAAACAACATGAGAGGACTCATACAGGAGAAAAACCGTTTCAGTGTAACTTTTGTTCAAAGTCTTTTACGGGAAGTACTGCTTTGAAGGTCCATGAGAGGACTCATACTGGAGAAAAACCATTTCAGTGTAACTTTTGTTCCAAGTCTTTTGGGCGAAGAGGTGCTTTGAAGATCCATGAGAGGACTCATACAGGAGAAAAACCATTTCAGTGTAACTTTTGTTCCCAGTCTTATAGACAAAGTGGTGATCTGAAGAACCATGAGAGGACTCATACTGGAGAAAAACCATTTCAGTGTAACTTTTGCTCGAAGTCTTTTAGGCAAAGTGGTGGTTTGAAGCGCCATGAGAGGACTCATACAGGAGTAAAACCATTTCAGTGTAACTTTTGTTCGAAGTCTTTCACAAAAAGTAGTTCTTTGAAAGAACATGAGAGGACTCATACAGGAGAAAAACCGTTTCAGTGTAACTTTTGTTCAAAGTCTTTTACGGGAAGTACTGCTTTGAAGGTCCATGAGAGGACTCATACTAAAGAATAATACAATATCTTCAATTGCAAATGATTTAAACATGAGAAGACTCATGCAGAGAAAAACCAATCAAGTGTAACTTGGTGTCCCGATGTCTTTTGCGCATAACATTTTTACGATCCACGAGAGGACTCGTACAGGAGAAAAAACATTTTAGTGTAACTTTTGTTCCAAGTTATAAACTTTCCAGAAAGGCTCTCAAAGTGACCGTAGAGCAACCATATTTCTTTGTTGATGAGAAAGAATATTTTATATCTTCGACACTCCTCATCTACTGAAATCAGCTTGCCACCCTATAAGGGGAACCACCTCAAACCAAACCCAAACCTGCGCTTTCCACCTAAAGAACAGACAAGCTGCAAGAAGACTACAACTTAACTGGGAAGGAGTGCCCCTGGAACACTGCAAAATACCTAGACGTTACTCTGGATAGAGCACTCACCTATAAAAAGCATTGCATGAACACCAAACACAAAGTAGCCACGAGAACCACAGCTCTTGCTTTGTGCTATTCAACAGCGGAGTACGCGTGTCCAATGTGGTACAACTCTAGCCACGCCAAGCAGGTGGACATACCGCTCAATGAATCATGCCGCATCATCACAGGATGTCTGAGACCAACCCCGACTGATAAACTGTATTGCCTTGCAGGCGTGTCCCCACCAGACATCAGAAGGAAAGTGGCGGTCAGGAAAGAAAAGACAAAGGCGGCGACCTCACCAGCCCACCCGCTGTACGAACACCAGCCAGCCCGCCGCCGACTAAAATCCAGAAAAAGTTTCCTGCACACAGCAGAGAACATCGACGGGACACGGCAGCAAGTGAGGCTGGCAATGTGGCGAGAGGAAAACGCGCACCTTAGGGAATGGTTAGCCCCAAACGAAGAACTCCTGGCCATATGGAAGGATGGACGACATGGAAATCTCTTAACAGGCTGCGTTCTGGTGTCACACGATCCAAAGATAATATGCGCAGATGGGGCCTCTCAAATGAACCGGCACTGTGCGACTGTGGACACACTCAAACCACGTCCCACCTCATGCAATGTGAGCTGTGCCCGAACACCTGCACCATGAAGGATTTGGTGAATGCCACCCCGGAAGCGCTGGACGTGGCCAAGTTCTGGTCCAAGACATCATAAAATAAAAATAGCTGAATCTGTTATATTGCTATATCTATATATATTTTATACCCTTTTTATATCCATCTACGGATGGCTGCTGTATGCAAATATGAATAAAAATTTATTATTATTATACTTGCTTTGTACGTGATATGTAATATTCTTCTTGTTCTCTTTTTGTACGATGCTTCTGACACGATTAAATAAAAAATCTACTAAAATGTTCCAGAAACCATTTTTTCAATGTCTTTTTGGAAATTTGACGAATATACAACGAACAATAGTCATCTTGAACAACTTTGGAAGCCGGATAAGGAAAAGCAATATATACTAACTCCCAAACTGTCTGATTCTCATTTATCTCCAACCAACTAGTCATGTATTCAGTCATTCGGTAGCTACAGCGATGAATATTTATGTCAGTTTCAATCAGATACCATCAGCAGCAATAGGAACAGCCAAATTCATTGAAAAAAGGGATAAATTGTTTGATATTTTAAATCCAAATCGATTTGACGCTGTTGAAGACTTCAATAAACCTTTTTTCGGAACATCAAAACAAATTGATTTTCTGAAAGAAATAAAAATATTTTTCAGCAAACTAACTGTAATATCTAAAGAAGACAAAAACACTGGACAAATGAGATTCATTGAGGGGTGGCAGATAACAATTTCGGTATTTCTGCAACTTTGGAGAATCCTACATAGTGAGGGTCACTCCTACGTATTGACAAGGAATATAAATCAGGACTGTGCGGAAAATTATTTTGGTCAACTCAGAAATAGTTGCCAGAAACCCCTATCAATTACCAGAGCTTTCAAAACAATTTATTCTTCAGTATTTCACACAGCCAGAATATTACAGAAGGTGACATGAATGAAGATTTTTGTGGATGTTCCAAAAAATCCCTATAAACCTTTGAGAGTGGAGACAAATGATTATAGAATCCTATCCACTCCCGAAGGCAACAGCTTGGGCTATGTTGACTGGAATGCACGTCAAGCTGCGCGAATGGATTACACATGGTAAGCGCAATTTTTGTTTCGTGCCTCCTAGCAGTGACGGAGGAACGAAATAACCATATATGTATTAAGTACCAATATTGATAATAAAGACAGAAAATGTGAAGAGAAAACAAATGAAGCCTGACCATCGCTCGGACTCTTTCTAATCGGCAACGTTGAATCGATGCACATGCGCGAAAATGGAGGCGTGACATGTATTGGTTGATGTTCGGTTGCCATAACTACGCGCTACCAATATGACAAGGAAAGACATATATAACCCGACTTCGAGTTATAGAAACAATAATGCTATTTAAGATTAATTATATCTATTATTTGTAGCGCAGAATGAATAAACTGCTGAATGTTACTTTTAAGATAAGCAGGTGTGCTTTTTTCCAATGTATTCGAATGATGAAAATAAATCAGTTCACGTAGAGACACCAAGCTGTATGTTTGCTCCGTTTTCCAAAACTTGTGTTTTTTAAAAAGTTAATTTCCAGTTCCGAATACTTAACTGGCGCAGTCGTTGTAGGATTTGTCAAACGATTCGACAAAAATCGAGAAATTGGTCTGTATCAACAGTTTATTGACAAACTCTGAAAAAGTGTGTTCGGAGCCGAAAGACTCGAAGAAAATCAAGTGGAAAGCAGTGTTGGACGAGGACTACATCGCCAAATTCAACACATTTGAAGCAGAAGACCCAAATCGCCGAAGTTTCGAAAAACTGGTGGAGAACCACATCGTCGAAGCCAGCCTAGTCATAGGAAGTCCAGAGACGAGGGAAAGCATCGCCCAAATCTCATTGGCAGTAGCTTAAGGAACCAACAGAAGATAGAAAAAGATGAAAGCAATCATCACACTACTATAAGAGAAACATTCCTTTCTTTCCTTTTCTATTTCGAATTTTAATTGTAAATTTAATTTCTACAAAGGAAAATATAATCATAAAATAGAAATAAAAATAGATTAATTATTGATTTATGACAGAAATCGATATATAAAATTTGTCAATTTTATTTTAATCAATTTCTACTGAAGATATAGTTGAAACAATGGCTCAACCCGTAAATTATCAACTACTCAGACTGTATGTCGATACTATTCCAAATTTTGATGGAAATCCCCAAACTTTGAGTGTTTTTATTGAAAGTTTGATAATTCAATTTAGTGGTCCAAATAATGATTCTCTCAATCAATTTATTTTACGAGCAATCATGGGAAAATTAGTAGGTAGGCCTTTAGCTCTTATTGGTTCGAGAATTGAATTAAATAAATGGAATGACATAAAAGCTGCATTATACTTAAGTTTTGGTGATAAGAGAAATATTGACTGTTTAGTGCAAGATCTAATTATTTTGCGTCCCCATAAAAATGAAACACCACATAATTTTGGCATGCAATGTCAAGATGCAAGAAGTTTGATTATAACAAAATTAAATTCTTTACCCTTATCAGCAGAAGAGGAAGTAGTTCAACTCAAAAATTATAATGATTTGGCATTGAAAACTTTCATTAGAGGAATACCAATCAAATTCAGAACAATATTCGTTTAAGAGATCCAGATTCTCTTGAAAAAGCTATGTCACTTTTGATAGAAGAAAATTTTCTTTACAGCCAAAATAGGAGTAACAACAATTCCAAAATTATTTAAAATCTACTCAACACCCACCAAATACAAAAATAAATCCAAATTTTCAAAGACCTATACAACCACAGTTTCAGCAACAAAACTTGAGATCACATTTCTAAAATCAACAAATAAGACCTTTCAACTTTTTAAAATAATTACCCCAAACCTTTAAAAAAGATTTCCCACTCAAAGACATCCATTTTTCCAACAAAACACAAATCAAATAGTTCGAAATCAACAACAGTTTCCTAATCAAAATAGAAATTTTCAAAATGTTCAGAAACCATATAAACCAGAACCAATGGATACTTCATCCAGTAACACAAGGTACAACCAAAGAAAAATTTCACTAGTCCGAATTATTTACAAAAATTAAAGAATTCAAATCCATAAAAATAAATTTTGAAAATTATTATGAACAAGATTTTATTATACAGAACAAGATGTTGGATACCAATATGAACCAAATTATTCTGATTTTGAAAACCCAAATTATGAAAATAATATTTACTCAGAACAAGAACCAGAAATACCATCTTCCTCAGAAAATTATACAAATGTAAATTTTCTCCAGGACAGTTCTCAAGACAATCCCATATAATAAATCTCAATCTTTCTATAGCAAATCTTCCATATATATTTATCCCGGAATTAAAAGCCAATTTTCTTATTAATACAGGTTCGTAGTTTGATTAATCCAGAATAAGCTTATAAATTTTATAAAAATTTCATTACAAAAGAAGACTTCAATATTCAAACTGCCCATAATATCAGCTATCATGATGAAATTATAGTAATTCCAATTTTTACAAATTTTAATGTACAGGGAAAACATAAATTTTACTTTTTCAGATTCAGTCAAAAATATGATTGATTGATTGGTATAGATTTACTCAGACAACTTCAAGCCTCCATAAATGTTCATAAAAAAACGATATCAACTCCTTTTGTTAAAATTCCTATAATTTATTAAACCGAAAAAAATACGAAACAAGAGAAAAATGTTCTTAATAATCATACATTGATAATTCCAGCTAGAACAGAACAAGTTATTAAAATACCGGTTAATCAAAAACAAGGTATAGGATTATTAGACTATATTCAATTCGAATATTTAGTTGAATCCCCAAAAGCCTTAGTAAACATTGAAAATTATTTTGCAATTAGTACCATTAGGAATTCTAATTCAAAACCACTTAAAATTGAATTTTTAAAACTATACAAGATAGAAATTCTGAATATTCAAAATATTAATTTTATAGAAAAAATTTAAACTAATGAAGAGATCGATGAATACATGGACTCTGTTCAAAAATCAAATATGAAAAATCTTAGATTGAATCACGTAATAAGAAGAAAACAAGCAATAAAAAATGTATTTTTCGAATATCGTGATTTTTTTATAATTAAAAAATTCCATTGACTTCACGAATAAAATTCAACACAAAATTAACTTAACTGACGAATCCCATATACTAAAACATATCGATATCCAGAAATACACAAAAATGAAGTGAAAGACCAGATTAAAAAATTTTTGAATCAAGGCATAATTCAAAATTCAAATTCTCCATGGTCAAGTCCCATATGGATTGTTTAAAAAAAAACTCGATGCCTCTAGGAAGAAAAAATGGCGTGTAGTAATTGACTACCGGAAATTGAATGAATAAATATCCCCTTCCAAATATTACAGAATTTAAACTCGGAAAAAGTCAATACTTTAGTACTCTTGATTTAGCTAATGGATTTCATCAAATCGAGATGAATCCGGATGATATTAAAAAAACAGCATTCTCTATACAGAATGGACATTATGAATTCAAAAGAATGCCTTTTGGACTAAAAAATGCCCCCTCCACTTTCCAACGGGTCATGGATAATGTACTTAGAGGCCTACAAAACTAAATTTGCTTGGTATATCTAGATGATATTGTTATTTTCACTTCAAGAACATATCGAAAAATTGAAACAAGTATTTGAACGACTAAGAAATGCCAATTTTAAAATTCAACTTGATAAATCAGAATTTTTGAGAAAAGAAGTAGCATATTTAGGACATATTATAACACCTGAAGGAGTAAAACCGAATCCTGATAAAATTCAAGCTATTAAGAATTTTCCTATTCCAAAATCTCAAAAAGAAATAGAAAGTTTCTTAGGATTATTAGGATATTATAGAAAATAGATTTTTCTAAACCTTTTGTTTTAACAACTGATGCCTCAAATGTCGCACTAGGATCAGTTCATTCTCAAGGTCCAGTAGGTTCAGACAAACCTATTGCTTTTGCTTCAAGAACCCTGAATGAATCAGAACAAAAATACAGCACTATAGAAAAAGAATTACTTGCTATAGTATGGGCTTGTAAATATTTCAGACCATTTTTATTTGGCAGAAAATTCACTATCTATACAGATCATAGACCCCTTGTTTAATTTAAAAGAACCTAACTCAAAATGAATGAGATGGCGCTTCAAATTAGAAGAATTTGATTATCATATAATTTATAAAAAAGGTTCATTGAATCTGAATGCCGATGCATTATCACGAGTAAAAATAAATGCCTTGGAAAATGAATCAATTATTAATAATCCAGGTGAAATAAATCAAGAAACATTAGAATATTTACGAAATATTCCTGAAAATCCCCTTCAAGTTGAACTCCAACCTTCTACAAGTAAACAAACTCCGAAAGAAAAAAAAAAGAAAAATCCAAAGATTAATATTATTTCTGATAGTATAATAAAACCTGCAGATGAACCCATAAAAAAATCTGATGAACCAATCGATAATGAAAGTTCTAGTGAATCGAATGAATCGACACAACATACTACTAACAATGAGACTACGAATGATGGAATCAAAATTTATGATGAAATAATAAATAATAAAGTTAGTCAAATAATAGTTTTTTCACATCCATATAATAAATTGGAAGTAAGCCATGAAAATCATAAAATTATGAAAGTAAAAATTCCCATTTCAAAAATGTATAATGAAAATACTGTTTTTCAATTCCTGAAAGAATATACTGTTTCAAAGAAACTCTACTGTATATATTTTCATAACGATTTTTTATATCAAGTTTTCAATTATGTCTATTTGAAAAACTTTTCTGAAAAAGGTCCTAAACTCATCAGATGTACTAAATTAGTAAATACCATAGCAGATGAAGAACAAATAATGTTAACAAAAAACTGTCATGAAGGAAAAACAAATCATAGAGGAATAAATAAAACTTAAGAATCCTTAAAACGAAATTATTATTGGAAAAATATTAAAACCACCATAACTGAATTTATTAATTCATGTGAAACTTGTCAAAGAGCTAAATACTCGAGAAAACTCCCTTATACTCCATTAGTATTAACAGAAACGGCCTCAAAACCATCCCAAATTGTACATATTGATTTATTCTTTTACAACCAAAAAATATTTTAACAATTGTAGATTATTTCACGAAGTTTGCTCAAGCATACGAAATAACTGGAAAATCTGCAATACATATTAGTTCAGCTCTTATTAAATATTTTGCCTAATTTGGAATACCTGAAAAATTAATAATTGACAATGGAACGGAATTCAATGAAACCGTTAAAGAAATCCTGAATTTACATAAATAAACATTTATTTCACTACCCCTACTCATCATGAATCAAATAGCATTGCTGAAAGATTTCCTTCAAGTATTATTGAACATCTTAGAATTCTAGAAGAAATGTACCCCAATGAAAACGAAAATCTTATGGACCACGCTATTATTGGATATAATATATCCATACATAGTGCAACTACGAATACTCCTTTTGAATTAACATTTGGACATACTAACTCGAGAAATCCTAATGAAATATTCTTACCAATCATTTTTTACCGACTATGCAGAACATCATAAGAAAAAACTTGATCATGTCTTTAGAAATGTTCATGATGTCTTACAAGAAAAAAAGGAAAAAGTTATAAAGAAAACTAATATACAAGGTGATACAAACTCTGAATTTAAATTAGGTCAAACAGTGTTTAAACAAAACCCACAAAAACGTAATAAAAAGAGTAATAAATTCATAGGCCCTTATGAGATAACTGAAATATTAGAAATAAATAAAGTTGAAATAACTAATAAAATGAATAAATAAGAAAGAAATTATTCATATTAAAGAACTAAGGAAACCCCCTCTTGTTGCAGGCTTATCAGCTGCACCAACGAAAAATTTATCCAACCAAGATTCCACCACCTTGAAGACAACCCTGGTCTCCTACCTTTCAAAATTGGAAATGCCCAAAATAAGATTGACCACTGGTCATTTATCCAGATATTTGACATTAATAACAAAATCGAAGAATTTCGTGTACTTCAAAAACAATTTACTACATTGAAAGACACTTTTATATTGAATACTACTAAAGCCAACTATAAAGAAGAATTCTATAATTCATACGAATTCATTGAAACAATTGAACGAAAAATATATTCTCAAATTAATCAACTGAACCCTTTAAATGATAAAAGAATAAAACATGGTTAATTGATGGATTAGGATCCATGATCAAATCCCTAACAGGAAATTTAGATCAAAATGACGCTGAAAAATATGATAAAGCTATCACGAAATTAAAAACCATTGTGAAAGATCAAATCACCCTTTTTCAAAAATCTAATGAAAGATTTCAAAATACTACAAGAACTATGGCACATAATGAGATTTTAATGCAAAATCGTATTACTGAGATTGAAAAAATTCTACAAACTATAAAAATGGAAAATTTCAAAACTTATGAATATTTTCTCATTCAACTAATGATTCCTCAGATGACCACAGCTTTTCAAGTAATTTACGATATTTTAGAAAGAATCGAAATCGCAATTACTTTTTCGAAACTAAATACCTTCATAATTCCATTGCCGAACCAAATGAAATTTTGCAAGAATTAAAAATAATTGTTAGTCAATTAACAAATAATAATAAAATACCATTCAAACCAAAAGTTGAAGATATTCTTCTTTTTGGAAAAATAATGGAAATCAAAAGTTATAGTAAAGGAAATAAAATAATTTTTATCATAGAAATACCAATTGTGGAAAATGAAAGTTATAATTACTTCCACCTATATTCCTTACCAATACCTACAGAAGCATCCTTTAAAATCATCTCACCACAATCAAAATACCTTATCCTTAATGAAGAAAATTATATGTTTCTCGAAACGAAATGTCAAGAGATTACATCTGAAGAATATATTTGCCATGAGACTAATCCCATGAAACTACGAGAACAAGGACTTCCCTGTGAAATTCAACTGTTGAAACTCGTCAAGAACATTACAAATTGTCAGCAGATCCCAGTCAAGATCGAAAACGTCAAAATCCAAAAAATGGAGAAAAATAATTGGATTATTTTAACACCCAGAAATATTGTGGCTATCCAAAAATGTGGTACGAATAAAGACAATATTTTACTTCACGGGACAATTGTTTTAGAACTCAATTCAAAATGTGAAGTGATAATTAAAGACATTACCTTACGAAGTTATCATGACTTCAATGAAAGATTCAAATTTGTTGAACTTCCGAATTTAGAAATAAGAAAATACCCAAATATTGACCCTCAAATTAAGTTTAAACCTTTGAAAATTGATTCTATTAATTTAGATGATATAAAAAATGTTCAAAGTGCTTTAGAAATACAAAACCAAAAAGTTGGCTCTATTTCAGACTTTCCAGTACTTTTTTTTTTTTTTTTAATAGTCAAATATTTGTATTTATTTATTGATTGATCCCAAGAAACATTGCTGTTTATAGAGGGATTACTTTTTACATAAATTGAATAACAGCAATACATATGAAACATAAATTAATGAATACATCAAACGATTAATAGAAAGAAAAGGAAAGCAGTCAAAGGTGAAATATTATAGGAATTGTTACTTGTCGAGTATAAATTTTTTAAGTTCTTTTTTGAACTTAGTTTTAGTCTTTATTTCTTTTAAAGGCTGTGGTATTTTATTATATATCTCAATTCCCTCGTAAAAAATAGATGTTTTTCCAAAGTTTGATTTAAAACGTAATGTGTTTATTTTATTTACATTTCTTGTTTTATGATCATGGATATTTGAAATATGATCAAAAGTAAGATCCGAATGTTTTTTTCCTGTATCAACATAGTGGATGAAAATTGAAATTTTAAATTCATATAAAGAACGAAGATTTAGTAAATTATTAGGTTTATATAATTTTTTTGAGGGTTCTAAAAATGGCAATTTGTATATGCATTTTATAGCTTTATTTTGCAAAGTTTGTAGTAGTTTCAAAATAGAAATTTTGGCTGAGCCCCAAATAGATATGAGGTATTGCAATTTTGAATAAATTAAACTGAAATATATGATTTTCAAATATTTTAGTGGGGTATTTGTCTTATTTGAATAATATTCCAATCAAAGGTGAAAGTTGTTTTCTCAGATTGTTGATATGATTGAACCAAGAGAGTGTTGTGTCGATATTTAAACCCAAGAATTTTGTATTGTTGGTATACTGAATTTGAGAATTTTTGAATATTATTGGTCTTAGTGAATCAGTTGCAATACTTCGTTTAGAAATAAACATAATTGATGATTTCATAAAATTTAACAACAGTTTATGAGCGATGGGCCAATGAGATAAGATTTCAAGATCGTGTTCAATATTAAATAGAATTTCGAATTCGTTCTCTGCAAAATATATTATTGTTGTATCATAGAATAAGTGTTTGGACTGTATTAATCTATATATTAATTATTGTATCTGTACTATATGCCTTGTAATATTTTAAAAAAATCATCGGAGGAACCATTGAACTCTCAAGAAACCTCGATGATCCAAAATCCTGTGCTCACCCCACGATTTTCTCTCTAGGGATGGAGGAGTTATAGGAACAATAATGATATTTAAGATTAATTATATCTATCATTTGTAGCGCAGAAACCTACTTGTGGTGGCTTAAACTCGATAAAAATTTCTAAAATTCTATTAATGCCACGTTTTGTACCAAATATTTGTATTATTATAATATTCTTCTTTTCTTATTCTTTTGGCCTTAGCTGTCAGGTAAGGACTATTCGGCAAACCTCTTTGGGTCATCGTAACTAACTGTAACTTTTTCGTACATAAGTGCACCTATCAAGAAATATGAATTATTTTAATATTCGAAGAAAATCCTCACTTTCATAATAGCTTAAACATTTCCTCACTCATTGAAAAAATCCTCACCAATGAGGATTTATCCTCACAGTTGGCAACGCTGTTTCGAGTTCAGGTTTCAAGTGTTCTTCGGTTGAATTACATTCATGTACATTGCAATTGTACCAGATTACCGCATTTTATTATTTACATGGTTGCCAATCTGGTTTTCTCTCGTGCAAACTAGGAAACTCCAATTTGCATATTGCTAGTCTTATTACTTGGCAATGGAACCAATTAGTTAGATATCAATGATACAAATTTCCCTGGACCGATAATATTGGATTTTTTGCTTCATCAATGATTTGCACAGAGTTGGAAAAACTGCGTATAAATAAAAAAACCGACATATTAGGTTTGTTTAGTCGGTAGCTATTTGAAAAGTTATCTCTATCTCATGCAATTTATGAGTCTTTTAATTTTAAATATCTGATAAACCTGTGGAAAACGAACAAGCTCATGTTTTGTACTAGAGTGCATTCACTATTGAGACAGCATGTTTGTCCTTCCCCCATTTAATGAAAAGTTTCTCCCAAAGGTGTCCGAAGCGAAGCTATTACAAGAAATTCCATAGGCGTACCAAATGATTAAGTAAAAGTTATGATATGAAAACGTGTTATAACCGACAAAACCAAAAAGTAGGAGGTTCTCTAGTCGACGCGTATATTTTTTTATTTTTGTTTTTTATGTATGATCACCCATAACTTTTTACTGAGACGTCCGATTCCGATAATTCTTTTTTCAGTGGATAAAGTGTACTTCGAAGGTGGTCCCATTTGAATTAAAAAAATGAAATCCTCCCCTAAGGGTAGCAAAATGAAGGATATTGATCACTCGCACTCTGAATTCTGGTCCGTTAACCGATTCTATCAGGCATAACTTTGTTCTGGGTCCTTCGATTTGGATGATTCTTTTTTTATTAGATAGGGTATACCTCATAGTTGATCATATTTGGATTTCGAATGGAATTATCCATCCTTACGGGTAGAAAAATAAGGAATAATTGATTTTTCACTTGTAAACATTGGCACACATATGAGGTTAACAATGACAGATCGCTAATGTCATTATTTTTGTTCTCCAACATCCGTCACAATCATTATATTCTATGAGAGGATGGAATGATAAACAAAGTAATGAAATAAACTAACCAGAACAACAAAAATAATTTATATTACAACAAATAGTAAAAGTAGATAATCATTGATTTGTTGAAAATATGAACAGGATGTTCATAAAATCAGATGTGGGATCATCTGCGACTGAATGATAAACTTTAGTCACTATCTTCCATCGTCAAGATAACCTCTTGTGGGGTATTCATGTTGAAAAGGGAAACATTCTCAATTGAATGTTGAATAGAAAGATTTTTCTGTGAATTGAAAAATCTACGATAAAATAAAGTTATTTTTTGTGAATGTCTAACAGAAAACAACTACTTTCCCGGCTAAAGCCACGCTGGACATTAAACTTCATTTTTATCGTAGATTTTTCAATTCACAGAAAAATATTTCTATTCAATTGAGAATGTTTCCCTTTTCAACATAGATAACCATATTATTTAACTGGTAATAGTTGAAGTAAGGTGGTAAGGGTAAGTATTTTGTAAGTAATCAAAAAACAACTAGGTAGTAATTAGTAGATTTCAGCCACAAAAAATTGAAAAATAAAAACTTTTTAACCAAAAATCAAACCGACAAAATACGGAACTGAAAAGTAAAAAATAAAATTAACCTCAGTCTCAATAACTAAGCTCCTAAACTAATGTAAGTAACTAATTTTGAGTCGGCACCAAACGAACAATCAACGAAAATCATTAAATTACTTTTAAAAAAATTATCAGAATGTCACCGCGCAACTCGATGCCATCATTTTGCCATTCATTTGCTTGATTGTTTGGCGCCGACTCAAAATTAGTTACTTACATTAATTTAGGAGCTTAGTTATTGAGACTAAGAAGGTTCATTTTATTTTTTACTTTTCAGTTCCGTATTTCGTCCTTTTAATTTTTTGTTGAAAAGTTTTTTTATTGAGTGGTAGCATCTGGATTGATTTATCCACGGAAATATTTTCATTCGATTCTGGTTCCAAAAAGTGATCTCGATTTACATCTTTTTCAATGTTTCCATCTTCGATTGTGGCGACTAGGTCTATTTCAGTTGATTTTACAGGAGAATGTGGTACTGGCACCGAATCTTTAGTGAATTTTCCCCCGAAATTCTTGCTTGCTTCATATATAAACTTCTTTGGTCAAATTTTGCAAAGAAAGTTTTCCATTGCCATTGCCACATATGGTTTCAATTTGTCGTCGGAATCTAAATGCCATAGGAAATTTGGTCCTGGTGTAGAATACTTTCTTCTTCGGAGTATTTTCCTATTCTTTCAATATAATTCTCACACTTCTGTTAGTAATTACAAAACCTTGCTGGATGCATTTCCAATGCATCAATCGATAGACATTATCTTCAATATTCTCTTCACCGTTGATAAATTCATACACTGTAAAATAAATTCAAGAAAGCTGTAATTTCTTATCCAATAAAAAGTAATATGCAATATAATCTACCACCTCTTTGGAAAAAAATCGCAAGAAATTTAATTAATAATAATTATTTAAACCAAACAAATGATGTTTCCGTAACATCAACAAGAAAATATAAAGGTAAATAATATAAAAGTCATTACAATGATAAAAACGTCATTAAAATGAGTTTACGAAAAAAGAAAAGTGTGCGTGACTCCAGGGTGCTTTCGTAAGAATAAAAAATCAAATTTTTATATCTGTCATATTTTGAGTAACTTTTACATTCACTATAGAAACATTTCTTGGTCATTATTGCTATCGCACACCATAACTTCTACTATGATTAACAAAATGGTTTTTAGGATAAAATCCAAACAACAAAATAAAAAAATTTAAAATTTTTATTTTTCAGATTGTAATATATCGTTTATTTTCAATGCTAAACTCAAATAGATGAGTCTATTGCTGGGTTATAAAGCTAAAAGAGTCAAATCAGAGTTTCCTAATTTACACACGAAAAGTAGAGGTTGGCAATCTTGTAGAGAATTCCCCCATTTTACCATTCATCCAGTTACAAGATCTTAAAGAATTTTGAAATTTGGGACTAACTCAAATTTGTGCATTTTTGAGTTATGACGTTATTTTTGCCGGGGTGCCAAATGAAAACTAGCATGTGAATCCAAAGAAGTTTTTACTATAAATGATTAAATTTAAGCCACTCATAAATAATAGAATAATATTGTGCTATATTTATGATTCTAGATGAATAACTGACGTAACACTTTCAGGGTGGTTCGTTAAATAATTATTACACCAAAGCACTGAACCCCTTTTTTAAATAATTGCTATCAAGACGACGCCCCCAAACACTAGCGCTAATTGTGCTACTTTCAAGAATACTGTTTC
The DNA here is from genome assembly GCA_018342105.1 of Gonioctena quinquepunctata. Taxonomy (NCBI): domain Eukaryota; kingdom Metazoa; phylum Arthropoda; class Insecta; order Coleoptera; family Chrysomelidae; genus Gonioctena; species Gonioctena quinquepunctata. The sequence continues at coordinate 53,472 of JAFIRS010002382.1, forward strand.
TTAATACAAACATTAATTTAACCTCACTTTTAATGTGTTTTGGTAGCAATAAGTTGCCAAGTTCAAAAAATCTTTAAAAACTTCTGTCTTTCCAATTGAAATAATTTTTATCAGGGTTGTGTAAAGAATAATGAACTGAATATGCTGGAGATTTATTTTAGTCCCATAGTGTTTATATTTTTGTATATAATAATAATAAATGTCCTTTATTGAACCAATTTACACTGATCCAATAGTCCTTCTGCCCATTTGATGAATATGTACATAGAATGACGTAAAAACAAAAAAATAAATAATATGACAAATAAAAAAAAACATATCAACAATTATCAAAAAGGAGAAAATTGAACATAAGTAAATTAGAAATGAGTTTTACATACATACAAAGTTGAATGTGGGATGTGTAATGAGGGGTCTCGCCAGGTATTCTTTCTATGGCATATTTCTCTACAATTTGAAGGTTGTATGGTCTGCTGAAGAATTTTTGAGTTAGGGATTGTAAACGTTCATCGATTGGCCTAACTTTTGTTCTCTGGTACAGCAAATCATTAGACGGGGTATGGAGAGGGTTGTTAGGGTATGTCATTTTGGTGACCTTCCGTAGGGATGATGTTTCAGCTACTCTGAGGTTGTTCAGGACTCTATTTTTACAATTGATGAATACTGTGTGACCATACTCGATCATTGGGCGACAAATCATCTTGTAAATTTGGCTAGCTGTATCAATGTTAATTCCCTTTGTTTTATAAGTAAAATTCCGAAAATGTTTGACCTTGCAATTGTGTTCTTCTTAATTTGAGCGTGGCTGTTGAGGTTCAATTTGTGGTAGAATCTTATGCACAAGTAGTCAATCATAGTTTCTGGGGAAAACTGTGTTCATTCATATTTAAGGTGGGGGAGATGGATGGTGATTGAATAGGATGAAGTGGGATTTTTGGGGGTTAGGTTTGAGTCTCCATTTATTGAACCAGGAGTATTCGGAGTCCAGGAGATCTTGAAGATTGTTGGTAGTTTCCTGAACTGTTTCCTTATCGGCTATCAAGGCCGTGTCATCTGCATATTTGAGTGGGTAGGAAGAACGGCAAATTTACTAATATATTCGCCCGACTGAATTCTGATATACAAACCGTCTATGCTCTTGCATAAGCTGCTCTCTCCTGTCGGTCATATTATTGATTAATAAACGTTCCTTCTTGGATTTTCCCGATTTTGTAAAAAATAACAGCAACCAAATCTCAAGAAACAACAACAAAGAATCGTGTTCAGCCAATGTCACCAGTGAATTATATTTCTCCTAGTGAAAACTTGGAGAAAGTATTCCGACAATTTTGAAGGGAATCAACTCCTCAAATAAGTTTCATGAATAGCAAAATCCAGTATTGAGAGAAAATGACGTCATTTTCTCTAGAGAATATTTTCCTGCAAATTCAAGAGTTGGGTCCCTGCAGTGTTTTGTGATATATCTTAAGCTTTTGACTGTGTCAGTTATGAAATTCTGTATATTATTCAGTATAAACGTATATGTCGCCAAATCTAATAGAAAAAAACGTTTGGAGAAGAAATCACTTAAGAAAACATATATAAACATTTTAGTGAATTTCAAATAATTCATCTCATTTTCACGCCAAGCGTTCTGCGCGGGATCTTGTTCGTAGAACTATTACTATCTATGTGGACCATTATTTGTTTTTACTACTCTTCTTCAACGCAAACCTACCATCATAAAAAAAAGAACAGAATTTCTTTCACTAAAACTAAATAACACAGTTGCCACATTTACCATTGCTTTCCAACAATTCCATACAAATAAGACGACATGAAATATTGTCGATACAACTGTTACATTGAAAAATTATACGAGATAAACATGATGACATTACATGGTAGTCATCTTTAAGATGTAACAATGCTGACTGGATAAAGCTGGAAACGCAGCTGTTGTCACTGCAGTTGCCGTTCAAAGTTGAAGGTGCAGTCGAACATGTATGCGTTAATAAATTCGTAGCCGCTATCGGTGCCTGCCCACAGATGGCCAACTTTTGTCTCTTGCAGCTACAACGGATGAATGACATGAAACGTAATATTCTGGAGCAGTGATTTTCTATTTGTGTGAATTTTGTACAAATAGGGGATTAGAAGTTATGTTTTGAATTAATTTTCTCTGGTAGTTTTGGTTAATTTGTTAAATATAGATAAAGCAGCATTCCCAGTGTACCCGACAAAAGTTTCAACATAAGAAATTTGGCTGAAATAGCTACGCCAGAGCAAACAGCTGACTCGAGAAGATTTTATGCATTGTATGTTTCTAGCACTGTTCTCAAACAAATGCGTAATAGGGAACACGCATGATTTTATTTTTTCTTTGCATCAGTTCGGTTCTCAAAAATTACAGCTTGTGAAAATAATTTCTCAAATCCCAAAATTTCGAATTTAAAGGTGCTCCTCAATTCAAACTCGATTTGACCTCCACTGGAATAACTTCCCCCACAGCGCCAATTGTGGTTGTTTCACAAATATTGATAGACAATATTATTTGATACAACCCAAACATAAATTCAACCTCACTTTTAATGTGATGTTTCAGTTACAAATAGGCCTTTTCATTCTAGAAAATATTTTGTGCGCATGCCTCAACTTCCGCCATGTTATTCGGACACTTTATACGTGTATTATACAGGATAGGTCACTAGATGAAATCTACAGAGTATCAGGGGAAACTCTTGCGAAAAGCGAAATATACTTCAACTCCAACGCGCTGGCCCTGAATAAAAACAAGACTAAAAAAATTACCTTCTCAAAAAATCGAGTGGAAGAGGAGGATGCAATGGTGGTGAAATCACTGGGCTTCTACATAGATGCTGAGCTAAATTGGAAAATGCACATAAATGAATTGAAGAAAAAGTTAGCTAGTAGCCAGTATCTTTTGTGGAATCTCAGGGAAATAATATCTGATGAGGTACTGAAGACAGTATATTATGGCATGGTGCACAGTCATCTAACCTATGGGGTGCTACTGTGGGGAACTAGTGTAGCAGGCCCTGACATTCTGGTATGGCAAAAAAAAAATCTAAGAACCATGGCAAAAGTAGGCCCAAGAGAACACGCTAAACTACTATTTATAGATATGAAAATCTTGACACTGCCCTGTATCTATATAATGGAGGCAATCCTGTGGGTACGTAACAACAAAAATAAAAGCACTACTGGAACACAAACTCATGACCACAATACTAGAAATAAAGATTTATTCAGGCTGCCTCAAGTTAAATACAGTAAAACAATGAGGCAGACTGTATATCTGCCGTTGAAATTATACAATACCATACCAGCGGATTGGAGGGACTTTTCCTCAAAAAAACTAAAATTTTTACTGAAAAATTCATTACTTGCTGATCCTATGTATGAAATTAGCGATATCTATACTCATATGTGGACGTAAAATAAATGTCATGTAAGAAGTTCTCTTGTGCGCGTGCTAAGAGTAACTAAACAAATCTGCATATTATCACAGAAGAGGACTTTATTACTGTACCTTATTTTCGTTATGTCTTTTTAAACTAATGGTTATATTTTAAATTCATAGTTAAATTCATAGTTATATTTTTATTATTAAGGATGTATTTTAAAACTATTTACATATAATGCTGACGTACCAAAACAAATCGCTTGTGATACCGTGTATGTTTACTATGCATGTTTTCATATACCGATTATGTATATGATGGTGAATAAAGATCTTATCTTATCTTATCTTATTACCCGTAAATATGTGCCATAATCCCCGATACTGGTATATTGTGCGTAGTAGACAGGTCAATAAAACAAGCAAGCAAGTTTAAGATGAAATTATAGTTGACAGTTCGAAGCAACTAGCGGTCAAAGTTTGGACTGTGTGAAGTAACAATACATACGTCCATCAGAGGCGTGGCGTGTCTTTGTATGTGATGAAAAAATTGGGGTTTTCAATTTCGAATCATGAATAACTTTGAATTTTTTTTCGATTTCCAAGTTTGTTTCTGAACTTTCTAGGTGGTAATCTTTGTGTGCAAAACAAGATATTTAAAAAGAGGGTCACATGCGTGTCTATTGAAATGATAACGACAGTGATTTGTTTTTCAACCTTTACTTACTGCTTATGTTGGCCATTAAGAATTTTCTTCACCTTCCAAAAAATATGTTGGCTTTCTTCACCCCACGAAGTTGGGTCCATTTATCAGCTTTTCTTGTATGGAAATATTTTCAGAAGAACTCTGAACGCAAGTGTATAACCTCTGAGAAAACAGACAATGTAAGTATGTCTGGTTTGAATTTTTGCCACTCTGGCGCTGGCATCTAATTTTGAATTCCCAATAGTCCAAGTCAAATCGAGTGTGGATTCAAGACCAATTTTGATCTTGGAATTTCACACACTGTTGGCATTTGGCGAATTATTATGATTGGGTGAATGTAATTTTCGAGGCATGAATTGATGCAAAAAAGCTGAGAATTAAATATATTGATACTACACGTCATTCCGCTCAATTCTCATTATCATATCATAATTATCAGTAGGAATACCAAAGCCTTTTATTCAATCAAAAAATTTCAATATTCCTGATGAATATGCAGGGACAACTTAAATTATGGACACCTTCTTCTGTTAAATGAGTTTTATTTGAACTTCCCCTATTTAAAAAAGAAAGTAAAATTGTTTTGGGTGAAATGTGGGATCCTTGAAGTAATTAAAAATGCTGTCATTCAAGCTTTCATTCGTAAAAGTTGATATCTGGTGAGATTCTGGTTTAGCCAATCACGGCCAGAATAGCACGTCATGTGACAGACTGTACCAGTCTGGAATAAGGAAACGCTTCAGATATTTTCGTATTTACAATAATTATGTTATTGGATAGAATTAATTACATTAACAGACAATATTATCAAAATTGATTACAAGATCCCTTTAATTGAAATCTTCACATTTTATATATTTTTTTGGCATTCATAATGCATTCGATGTGTTAACTCATTGACAATCAGTATATTCCATTGTTTATCATTTTTGTCTTTATTTATTTTGGAATATAAGTTGACTGTTAATTATGAATATACAATACACGGGAAAATGAATTCGAGTTATGATATCTGAATGGATAAATATGTCTGTGCTATTCATATCTGTAATTTCAACCATGAAAATATTTTGAGGAATTCGACATATTCGTGATGGATCTACACTAACCACAATAGGGGAGTCTCGCACAAGTTACCAACTTCTGCCTCTCCAACTGTAATGATTTCATCAGGGTTGTGTAGAGAATCACAAACTGAATATGCTGGATCATTTATTTTCACTCTCGGTGTTTATATTTTTGTATATAAAAAGTTATATTTATATGGAATTTTATGTTTATATCTTAGTGTTGGTGTCTATTCCAATCTGATTCGTGCATTTTCGACTGTCATCTGTCAAGATGACATCAGAACACCACAACGCAGAACGCCGCTTCTTTCTCTGGTTGCTTGACTTCCGTTGGTATCAGTTGTTATTGTTTAGTCGTGTATTCTCAGCTTTTTTCATTTTTGTTCATAAAATTTGTCTTGTACTATTAACTGACACAAAATATCAAAGAATGATTTGATATAAGAAATATATAAGCGCTTCATGACCAGAAGTAACTGAATTGGCACATGAAATTGCCGATTTTCCAAACAACCAAAGTCAAACAATTTTCATTAGAGATGCAGAACTTTTGAAGTTTTATTTTAAGTTGGCAATGATGAAAATCTAAAGGCGGCCTTCCATATCAGCTATTTGGAGCTTACTTCTTGCCTCCAGCCAATCAGAGTACTTCAAAACTATCCTCCGCTTTTTCAAGGTCATGCCGCTATTTGTTGGTTCAAGTTTTACTTTCAGCGTTGCTCTCTCCTTTTCTATAGACAAATATTACAAAAAAATAATCAATTATGGAAATGCCGTCTGGTTTGTGGCAACTGGTAATTAAAACATAATAGGAGAAATGCAATTTTCTATTAATGGGCATCCTGAAACTTGAACTGAACACTAAGTATTAATTAACAGCTGACGTAAAAACGCGCGTTTGTTCTCTAGGAAATGGGAATTTGCTTCATATTTTTCGCACAGTGCAAAGTCATCGTTGATAAGTGCGATTCCTTTGATTTTCAATGTTGCTAAGCCAAAATGATATGAGCTAAATAAGTGCTCTCCTCTCTCCAACTATGCGGGATCCAAAAATGTCAAATTAATTTTTCAAAGTCAATCGCAGAAGAATAGGTACAATTTCACTCGATTTAGTACATTTTCTCCTTCAAATCTGGTACAATCTGTCATTTAGGAAACGGCAGCACTCAGTTCATATAGACATTATTATAAATTATAATATAATAACTAATAACTTTGTTTTAAACGCGAAACATTATTGTCGTCACATAGGTATGCTGCCATTAGGGAAGTAAAATAAATTTCAAACTCTTTGTGATGTAGATATTTCCAAGGTAATTTATCATCTGAATTTCTTTTTATGTCGAAGCGAAGCATTCATAACCTCATTTCCACCCAGCTAATTATTCATAAATCACAAAATGTGTGTTGGGAGTTTGCGAGTGCAGTGGGCCGAATAGATGTTTGGCTTTTTTTGCTAGAAGAGTCAAAATGCGGAGCGCTCAATTACTTTCAGATATAGACCCTTCAAGGATCAAGAAAATTCCCGTTTTCCCTCTTTTTTTAGCAATAAAAAATATTTCCCTTATTATTTGTAACATCTATTGGTCCAAATTTAACCACAATAGTTTATTTACGTTACGAAATTTGCTGGGCTAAAATTAAGTTATGAATGTAGCTGCTGACTTTTGCTATAACAAATTTATTGTTTCACCATGACCTACAGTACTAAGACCTACAGTAAATATAAATAATATGGTTTCGATGTTTTTTATTATACATGCTTTATTAGCTTCACCTGTATGTTTGTATAAATTCATGTAGGTAATGGAATCATTGAAATTAATTTTCACCCAAAGAGCAATAAGGATTAAATGTTGAAAATAATAAGAAATAAAGTCATTGACCAACAAATTTTCTCTAAGGAGAGTTTAAATAGCAAAAAAAATTAAATAAGGAACAAAATAAGAAAGTTGAACTTTACATCTCTATGACAGCGTTTAAACATGAAATAAGCTAAAGAAATAAGAGTAACAACAAAAGGTGGCGAACTTTCATCTTTTTGTCTTGTTTTATCTTATTTTGTTTGGAAACTGATGATGCTTATGACCGAAGTCTTCTCTGTTCTAAATGTTCCGGGAAACCTACACCTAAAAATATTATTTGTGAATTGAGGTTGAAATTTTCTGGTGATATGATGAATGATAGAAATATTAAGCAGGGGGCGATGATGTTGTTCATGGCAGGCACTGCGTTGTAGCTTTATTACATGAAAAGCAAAAAAGGCGTTTCAAAGTTCGCCCCTTGAATAGAGGCAAAAAGTTCAATGTTTATAAGAATTTGTTGGTATATGCAAAAATGCATGATAGGGAGCAATTTTTTAAATATACAAGGATCTCTCCAGATATGTTTGACCATTTACTGGAACATATCGAACCATATATCGAAAGTCATTGTCAAAAAAGCTGCTATTTGATTGGTTGATCCTTATTTTATTGATCCTTATTTTATTTTAGTCATCTGTATAAACCAATGTTTTTTGCCCCTAATTCTTAATTAATTTTATATTGTTCCTTATTTTATTTTATTTGCTGTTTAAACTCTCCTATTAAGATAACTGATATCAAGCACCTCACACTTTTTTACATAAGATAAATTTTTTGGTCAATGACTTTATTCCTATTATTTTCAACATTTTAGATCTTATTGCTTCATAAGTGTGTTATTTGGTTTTTTCAACTATAATATTTATTTCTAAAAAGAAAAAATATACCTTTTCTTATCTTTGGAGGGCTGTACCACTAGAGGTAATTGAGAGTGCCTTGGATTCGTGTTTAGGAGGCAGAAATACAAAAGTATCACCAGACAGCAAGCCTCTACCAATATTTGATAAAAAAATAATTTGTACTCATCTTGGATTGAGATTATTTAATGACTGACTCAATTTCCACAGATAAGGGGACACGATGGCACAAGAACACTATGGATTACCAGAAGATTCTATAACAAATAGTAATAGGAATCACTTTGATGCCATTCATTGCATTCTAAAGGGAGAAATAATAAAGGAAGAGCCCATCGAAAATAAATGCTTTAGTGAATATGGTTTGTGTGATGAAAGCCGCCAAAATGATGCTGCTTGCATTCTAAAGGGAGAAATAATAAAGGAAGAACCCATTGAAAATAAATGCTTCGTTTGTGTGATGAAAGCCGCCAAAATGATGCTGAAGATGGTAAATTTGATGAACGGGTTTCTAGCAATTGTGAGAAAAATCCTAGAGAATCAAAGCCTTCACTGACTGGTAAGTATCTATTACATTTGCCAATTGATGATTGCCCACAAATTCAATTGTTTCTACTAATATTCACATGCAAATTGATGTAGTGGACATGAGCTCAAAGTTGAAATTTGGTGGTCCCAATTACTTTCATAGGTTTTGAATTAATGCAGCCAATACTTGATAAAATTCCATATTAAAGTAAATAAAAGACATTCCCTTGAAAACCATTTAGCGAAGTGAGAGTCTTTTGTTTAATTTCAGAGGTTTCTTCAGGATTCACCAGTGACTTTTCAGGATGCTCTTTGTACTTCTAGTTTGTCTCGTTTGTGTCATTTCTGTCATCGTTGAGACATGTTATGTAGCTAGAGTTGTTCGTAGGTTGAATGAAAGAGCAGTTGCCTCCTTCTCTGGAAAGAGGTGACTGAATTCCGCCTTTTCTTAATATTATTGGTGGGTCTCATTGTTCCGTGCTCCTTGTGATGTGATTCCTCTTTCAACTAAATTTGAGTTTTTGTGTTGGGGATCTGGTTTTCAAATTTCAGATGTTCTCTCTCTCCTATTTTCCAGCTCTTTTGCTATTGTGCCTGTTTGAAGTTTGAGAATGCTGCATATTTATATTTTTGATATATCTTCGTACAGATAGATTTTTTTCAATGAAAATAGTTTGCTTTTCGCAAAGCCTCTATTTTGACTCTCATTTGATATAGCAATTGTATTTCATATTGTCCCTGTTTTCCTCAACACAGAGAGTGATGATTTGATCTTTGGTCTTCTTCATCTTGTTTCATGCTTGCATAACTTTAAATCACAAGTATTTAAATACCTAACCATAACTTATCAGGGGCGCATCATTGGTGAATTTGTATATACAGTGAGCATGTAAAGTTGGAATAAATTCGCTAAAGTCTTTACAGTGCCAGAAAAGAAAAATCGCTCGTATACATCAATTTGGATATTTAAACGTGCACGTTTTGACATATAACTCTTTTGGGTGACGTCATAACTGTGCCAGTTATGACATCATCGACATTTTTTATAAATTGCAACCCTCATATTTGATAGTGTCATTTGAAAGAAGATATTTCTCTGCATACAATACGTTAATTTTATGGCATGATACCTCAAATTGCCGAAAAGGAATCAGTTGAATGTTAAAAGCACTCACTATACTTATATGACACTAGTAGATACAGGCTAGAGGTGGCTGCAGAAAACTTGGCCGATCGAGTAAAATAATATTTATAAAATGTTAGTACTCACCACAAAAATCATTTAGTGCCTGCACAAAATTTGTGCACAAGTTTTGTGGTATGTACTTTTTTCGTAAAATTTTTCATAGAGCAACCATTATTAATGTGCACTTGGTTTGCTCGTATCACTATCAAATCAGATTGGCCGAGCAGTCTAAGACACAGGATTCAAACTCTGGTTCTCGGAAGATAGTTTTTTCAATTTTTCCTTTTAAAATTGAGAAATGATTTGTTTTGGGCAGGTACTAAATGATTTTTCTTCAGTGAGTACTAACATTTTAAAAACATTTTGTTACTCGATCGGCCAGGTATCCTGCAGCTAGCCTTAGCCTGTATCTACCTGGGTCATATCATAAGTAGCGTGCTTTTAACATTCAATTCATTCCTTCTCGGCAATTTCCTCATATACCACGTGATAAAATTTAACGTATTGTATGCAGAGAGATATCTTCTTTCAAATAACACTATGAAATAGCACCATTCATGCAGAAGTAGCAGAGGAGGAGGTACTTCCATATATGTTAAGGAGGATCTTAAATATCAGGAAGTGAAAAATATAGAGGGTGAGATGCCTTACAACCTAATTGGAATAAACTTATATGAACTCGAATTAAAATTGTATTCAGTGTATAAACCACCTAGTTGGGACCTTACTCAATTTCTAACAGATTTTGAAGACATCTTAAGCAATGAAAAGTCAAAATGTATTATTGTCGGTGACTTCAACTTAGATTTGCTTAAATATTCTTCTAAAAAAATCCAACAATATCAAAACACCATTATTTTGTATGGTTACAAAATTGCAAACAAGGTAAGTGAAGATAGTGCAACAAGAATTTCACAAACATCAATGACGATCATCCACCACGTACTAGTTAACAAAATAGACTGTAGTTTGAACATCAAACCATGTTCATACTCGGACCACAATCTAATAGAAATCACTATACTAGAAAAACCCAAAATTTTCCGTCCTAAAGTAAACTTTACGATAAAGAAATTTAATAAAATGTACAAATTTTAGATCGAGTATAAAAAAATATAACAATAAATTCATTTGAAAAACTTATAAGCACAATACAAAAAGCAAAAAATGATTCAACTAAAATCATTAATGTTAAAGCACAAGAAAATAACGAATGGTTGACAAGTGATTTTATTGATATGGTTACAGAACGGGATATACTATATAAATTAAAGATAAAAAATCCGAATAACAAATATATTCAAAGTAAATTTAAATCCATTAAAAATAAAGTAAACTCGAAGAGAAGACAACTGAAAAAAGATTTTTTTGAAAAGAAGTGGAATGAAGCAGGGACCATTAATTAAAAAAACGAAGGTAAAAGAGAAAAGGAAATAGTGTTGGAAATAAATGGAGAAATAATTACAAATCCTGAAAAAATTGTGAAAGAGTTTTATGAATATTTTTCAAATTGATTTGTTGAAAATATAAACAGGATGTTCATAAAATCAGATGTGGAATCATCTGCGACTGAAAGATAAACTTTAGTCACTATCTTCCATCGTCAAGATATCCTCTTGTGGGGTATTCATGTTGAAAAGGGAAACATTCTCAATTGAATATTGATAGAAATATTTTTTTGTGAATTGAAAAATCCACGATTAAAATGAAGTTATTTTTTGTGAATGTCTAACAGAAAACAACTACTTCCCCGGCTAAAGCCACGCTGGACATTGAACTACATCTGATAGATATTCTGAAAAGGCCCTAACTCAAAAGAAAAGAAAAAATCTGGAATTGAAAATTTGCATTTTCATTCAGTTAGTTATTTTTCCAGTCTTAATTAAGAACTCATAAAGATGAATGAGGCAAAGAAGAATGTTTTCCAAAAGAGAGTACTCACCAGAAATCATTCTTAACATTGACGCAGGAGAGACATCGCATTCACTAGGTCTTCAATACATTTTTGTCGACGAAAATCTATTTCACGCTTCCACGATCATCAGGAAGACCGGAAGAAATGGGAAACACATTTACAAGAAGCAATCTCACTTTGCAAAGATGGAAAAAGTTAGAATCATTTCTTTTGGAGAGACACTTTGAAAGTAGTGTTTTCTGACATTAAAACCTGTCATGGGGTATAATAGATTGATTTGTTGAAAATATAAACAGGATGTTCATAAAATCAGATGTGGAATCATCTGCGACTGAAAGATAAACTTTAGTCACTATCTTCCATCGTCAAGATATCCTCTTGTGGGGTATTCATGTTGAAAAGGGAAACATTCTCAATTGAATATTGATAGAAATATTTTTTTGTGAATTGAAAAATCCACTATTAAAATGAAGTTATTTTTTGTGAATGTCTAACAGAAAACAACTACTTCCCCGGCTAAAGCCACGCTGGACATTGAACTACATCTGATAGATATTCTGAAAAGGCCCTAACTCAAAAGAAAAGAAAAAATCTTGAATTGAAAATTTGCATCGCGTTAGAGGATACTTTAATAGCGGATCTTTTAATAAAGTCAGCGCTTATCTCCCAGTTGCAGTAACTCTCTAATATCTAGAGACAATTGACATTTGACTAACGTCAACTATGACGTTTGAGGTTAGGTGTTACCAACTGTTTAATTTTTTAACAATAAAATCCCATATATAACCGGATTGCGGTTGGCCTGTAGGTCGTATTGGATAACATGGTTTCATTATGAAAACTTTGACAGTAAAAAGGAGTAGATCTCACTTACTACTATTAACTTAAACTTTCTTCTTCATTTTACCTGGATTCACAATGTACGAACACTACAAATTTTGTGTAACATCATGGAAACCAACCTCAACATAGATGTTAGTTAAATATGAACTGTAATTTCAAAAAAAATATCTCACCTGTATTGTTTCTCTATTGTAGTCTCCCTGATGATGGGAATAAATACTCCCGAAACCTTGGAATAATCTAAAAAGAGTTTTCCTTTGCTGCAAACCCCAATATCCTCGAGTTGTATATCTAAGATAGATAGATAGATATTTATTTAAATAGGATACCCTAATATGCATACATAATTTCATATTATAAATTTACAAATACAATTTGATAAAAATCAGTTACTAAAACATAATTGTAATATATAGGTATTATCAAGAATCAAATATAAAATGTAATATAAAATGTGATTAATAAAAAGACAAATAATAAAATGACATTAGCTAGTAATGAAATTAAAAATATAAAAACATAAAAATATAGCCACCGACAAATGATATAAAGTGTCACAAAACAACTAATATTAGTGTTGGCCATCTCTTGATAGAATGTATGATAACAATTTCGTTTTGAAGCAATATATCGTATTACATTGTTTTATTTCCTCTGGTAGTTGATTATATTCATTCAATCCTTTGAAAAATATAGATTTCATTGAACTCTTCAGCTTTATCCTATTGATATGAAAATTATGAACGGACCGTGTATTATAGTTATGGAGTTCATTGTTGTATGTAACAAATTGATTGAAGTAATCAGGAAACATATTCCTTGTGATTTTAAAGACAAATAGCATGGCCATATAATATAGTATTTGATCTACTGATTGCCATTTCAATGTTGCGAGCATTGTTTTTATTGGGGTGTATCTGTTGCAATGTAAAATTACTCGCATTCCTCTGTTCTGCATTTTTTGTAACATTTGGATTTCATTTTTTTGTAAAAGATTTAAAATAGAAGAACAGTAATCAAAATGTGGCTGGATTATCGCTTTATATACAGTTGTTCGGCTAGATAGAGAAAGTTGTGAAGAAATTCTTGTGAAAAAATATAGTTTTTTTGAAATTTTATTACAGATGTATTTACAATGAGATTTTATCTCCAAACATTCATCAATTATGCATCCTAAATACTTGAATTTGTGTACCCATTCTACCCTTCCACCTTCACCACCATATGCATCACTCCACAAAGTTCCTAGGTGTGACGATTGATAGATCACTTTCGTGGTCTGACCATATCGAGTTAACATCAAAAAAACTCTCTTTGCCATCACCCAATTGAGATACGAGCTTCACGAATCTATCTTAATTCAGGTGTACTATGCAATTGTCTACTCTGCCTTAACATTCCATATCATTCTTTGGGGAAATGCAAGCGAAGTCAACAGAATATTCGTAGCTCAGAAGCGAATCATTAGACTGATGTTCAATATGAAGCCACGTGACTCATGCAGAGATACATTTAAAACCAAGAAAATACTGACGGTTTGCTGCATTTTTATTTTAAAGTGTTGCTTATATATCAGAAAAAATGAGCAAAAATTCGAAAAAAATAATACCCATCATCGATACAAAACGAGAACTGGGAATAATCTACTGACCACTGCTCACAGAACAACCTTATTTGAAAAATCACCTTCTTATGCGAGCAGTAAAATATACAACAAGCTTCCTAATTATATTAAAAGTTGCGGTACTATCAACACATTTAAAAAAAAATTAAATATCTGCTTTACTTGAAAGCTTATTATTCATTATCAGAATATTTTGATGATGCTCATATGGCAGAACCCATATTATGAATTTGATGGAAAATATTTTTTTTTTCATCACTCCTATATATATCTTATACTTATTTTAATGTATTATATACTGTCATGTTTATTAATTCGACATTTATATATTGTATATGCTATATTATTTAACTCAATTGTCCATATATTTCTCTATCTTGAAACCAGTCTATATGTTTTGTGCCTATGTATATGCATATACCTATGTGTGTATATATCCTTAGAATATTTGTTTTATATCTTTTATACTGGTTTGAATGCTAGTTTTTTAACCTTGGACCTGTCCAACACCATGTATGTGGTTTCTTATGGATTAATAAAGTTCTATCTATCTATCTATCTATCAAGTACTAAGTTGATTGTGTTGTAATTTATATTTGACAATTTGAACCTATTATTCAATACCATAGCCTTTGTTTTAGAAATGTTTAGCTTCAATTTGTTTATGTTCAGAAAATTTTCAATATTATTCAAAACTCCATTCAGTCTCGTTACAGTTTTATTCAAGTTGTCTCCATAGCAAGCAATCAGAGTGTCATCGGCGAAAAGATTAAAAAAATCATAGCCTTGCACATAATTAATATCATTCAGATATATGATGAATAATAATGGACCTAGGGTACTACCCTGGGGCACTCCTTGGCTATTCAGTATTTTGTTTGAAACTGATTTATTATATTTAGTCATTTGGAATCTATTGCTCAGATATGCTTCAAACCACTTCAAAACAGAGCCTGTCAGGCCATAATATTCAATTTTTTTTATTAACATATGTCTGTCTATGGTTTCAAAAGCCCGTTTGAAATCTAAGAATATTGCCACTATGTATTTATTATCATCGATTAATTGCTTCCATTTAGACACTATAAGCTGCAGAGAAGTTTCGCAGGAATGATTTTCACGAAAGCCTGATTGGTTGCCAAGAAGGAGCTTATTTGTAGAAAACTAGTCAGCAACCACTACCCTACTCTTATATATATATATATATATATATATATATATATATATATATATATGGTTTTTTTCTGGAATTAAAAAATTTGTCTGCATGCCATACATACACGTTATCCGTCAATAAGAAGCCCAAAACGATATGTAGTGAATAAGATACCAAGCCCACCCCCTACATACGAAGCCTGGCATCGGGCTTCGTAATTATTAGCGTGTGTAAATCATTTTCTGGTCTTTACGTAGTTCATGGCGTCATATGTTGGCCGTATACCACAAATCATACACGGCGTAGTTCTTGGTGCTTGCCGACAGGTCGCGCATAACATGTTGGGTATATGTTGATTGTGTTCTGTCAGATATACGAGGCCCGGCCATTTTCTTTGACGATTATTCATACTAAATTAGTGGCAACATTGTGCATGAGGTATTTTCATTACGTGCATCTCCCGTCCTCAAATTTGAAACGTCTCATTCAAGTATGAGAGATTATTAACTTTTTTCGTCATTCAAAAATTCAAGATGGTGGACAAGGTTTGTTGTTCATATTGTGAATCTAGCAAAATTGGGGTCAATGGGATTTTGGGGTCAGAGGCTAAGAATACTACAAAAAATTTGTGATTTTGAATACAATTGTATGTACGTGTTTTTGGGTGGGAGTTTTTTTCCTCAGATTTAGATAATTTAAGATGACGGACAATTTTTGTAATCTAATTCAATATTGAATAATATTGTTATCAAGGGCTTTTTGGAGTCAAAATATTCAAGAATCCATTGAAGTGAACGAGTTTTGTTTCACGAATATATTTAAAATTGGTGGCTTGGGAATTTGGAGTGGCGGATTTTAAATGAATGACAAATGGAATTACAGAAATATGAATTAAAAAGAATTTTCAAAACAAGCTTTTATTCAGAAAAACAGATAGCAACATAATTTCTTTAGATGGGTAACGTAGGTTATAGTGTAACAGATTCAAAAACTAATATCTTTAGATGGGTGACGTTGGTTATCCTGTAACAGATTCAGAAGCTTACGCAAGAAATTTTTTGTATCAATCTGAAAATATTGCGGGAGAAGTTTTTGAATCTGTTAAGAATAACTTTCCACCCATCTAAATAAATTATTTTTTAATTTTGGTGCATTTGAATGAAGAATTAGTTTTTAAGATTTTTTTTAATTTTCATTTTTATTTTGAAGTTGAGAACTTGTGGGATATTAATTTGATTTCACAAAAAACAAATACGGCGTATTCCATGTCATTCGTTCGTTTATAAAGTTCCAACAATTATAGAAATTTGAAATTTCGAACTGAGCATAAGTGATAATGCTGTACTATCCTGAATTGATAAATGATTCATCGTCCCACGAATTCAATATTGTTTAATTTAACAAGAATTGGGACCAGGGGTACAAATAATTTTTTATCGCTGATGTTTCGGAATAATTGTTTTGTTTTTCAAAGCTGAAATGGCAATATTCACGTATAGGTGAAAACAGGGAACACATTCACGATCGACCTTTAAAACTTAGTTTTTCCTTCTCATGAATCCAACTTCAGAAAACTGTTGAGTAATCGATACAAACTCATTTCGATAAAAAACACATTGGCACAAACTGCACATTAAAAATTTCAAAAATGTAATTAAACAAATACAGGCACGTTAAAATAAAACGAAATACCACAGTGAATAGTCAATGAACAGCTGATCATCCCACCTGAAATACTCGAGCGCTACATAGATAAAGCAAGGAAAAAAAACGAATCATTTATCTATTATTCTTCAGAAATCTGTTTTTCTTTTGAACTTTTCTAGAAGGTGCGTGTATATTTTTGTCAGGTTTTGTGAATCACTTTTTTAGTTTTCGCAATCATCATGGAAATTGATTTAAATCCTTTTTCTCAACAATCTCTTTGAATAAGTCATCTACATTTCCAAAATTTTTACTGAATCGAAATCAAAATTGCATGACGATTCAAAATGATGTTTTTTATTTCTATTCTTTTCATAGTAGTCATGTAGCCCAGTCTGTGGATGAATGAAGTTTATTCAATTTATTACAGATATCAGAAGGTTTTAGGAGATAGAACATTATAAACATATAAAAATGTACAGCCAGATTTGCTCAATCTTTTTATAAACAACGATCAAAGTCGGAAAATTCAGTTTTCGGACCGTAGAATTTTCCTACTACGTCTGAGAGAAAAGCTGTATCCATAAAAGTTGTAGGTTTTAGAAAGATCTTCAATTTGATCATTTATGCGTTAAAATCGATGAATAAATTCTTGAAAAACGCTAAAAAACCATATTTTTTGGACTATTTTAGAAATGTTTATCATTTTTGGTTAGGAGGGCAATAGTTGTATTCAATTTCAGCTAGATCGCTTCAATAGTTTACGAATGATTGCATTTTTTTAAATCCAATATACCCTTTATTCAACGATCGTCATAGGCAAGATAATGGATCTAGAGCTCTTTAACAAAGTGAAATGGATTTTCGAAAGCTTGAACTTTAAGGTAAATTGAAAAAATATGTTATTTGTTTAGAAAAAATTATTGAAATGCCCATTTAAAAGATGGGTGTTTTTTGCTTATAAACTCTATTATTTTTCACGATAAATGCTTATAATTAGGCTCATTGAAAAGATGGTTTGAAAACACGCTCTCAAACAAAAAATTAATCTTTCTAGAAGCCGAGCTAGTTTTATTATGTTATCTTTGTTATTTATAAACATTAAGAGTTGAATTTTTGACAGATTTTCAATGGAGACCTAAATTTTATGATTTAATTGATGAGTGTAGAATTGTAAGAAGTCCTAGCCCCTTGAAGTGAAAGTCCTCTCGTAAGAGCGCCGTTGTTAGGTGGTGGGGAGTGCAGCCCGAGCCGAGATAATTTTACATTATCTCGGCTTCTAGACAACGTAGAACCTTTTTTTGTTATATTATTTCCAATAAATCCTCCCCAAACATTAAGCAGCCATCACTTCTGAAATATCCGTTTCTGCTGCTATTTCTCTAGTGCCTAGTGGGAATTTTTCTGTAGCTTCATTCATCAATAAAACTTGCAACTAATTTTTCACGTTGATACGACCACCAACAATTTCCTTTTTGGTATAAGACACACTACCAGTGAGTTCAAAGGGATCTTTGGAATGAAGACAGCCATGGAGTTCTTGCTTCCGGATATTTCTACAAGCTTTTATTTAGTTTCACTTGTTAGTTCATTCTTGCAAGTGAATTTTTACAAATTTCTAGTCGTCGATGTATTTGAAATTTGGCAGATGTTCATAATTCCGGTAACAATGCATTATAGAGTTTTTGTTAAAGAAAAAAAGAAAAACAACAAAATGACGGGTCCAAGATGGCAGAGGAGATTTGTAATTATGGTCCGATTGGATTCAAAATTGGAATGTTCGGGTTTTTGGGGTCGGAGATTATGAATTTTTTGACAAAATTCATAAATTTGAGATGGCGGCTCCAAGATGTCGGACCAGTTTTGTGATTATGGTCCGATTCGATTCAAAATTGGTATGTAGAGGGTTTTCGGGGTCGGAGATTATGAAATTTTTGTCAAAATTTATAAATTCAAGATGGCGGCCCCAAGATGGAGGACGAGTTTTGTAATAATGGTCCAATTCGATTAAAAATTGGAATGCGGGGGTTTTCGGGGTCAAATATCATAAATTTTCTGTCAAAATTTATAAATTCAAGAAGGCGGCCCCAAGATGGAGGACGAGATTTTTGATTATGATTATATTTCATTCAAAATTGGTATGTGGGGGTTTCAGGTTCAGAGATAATGATTTTTTGTCAAAATCTATTCAATTCAAGATGGCGACTTTAGGATAACCGACGATTTTTTTGATTATGGTCAGATTCTATTCAAAATTGGTGTGTAGGAGTTTTTGGGGTCGGAGATCATGATTTCTTCCAGCTCAAAACTTACAGGGAAGAGAACTTGTAATAACTATGCTCTTTTAGGAATGAACAGATTAAGGCGAACTAACTAAAAAGCAAAAAATAAGATAACTAATTAAAAAAATTAAAGACAAGCTTTTTTTTAAGCCTTGTACTAAAACGTATAAAGAAGAAGAAATATTTATTAAGTAGGTTTCCTTAATATACAAAAACTCTAATATATGTATATATAAATAACAATAGAAAAAAAATTAAAAATAATGTATCATAATGTATGGATTCATCCTATATGAATGATCTGTTGAATAGGTTATTAATCTGTAGTAATAAGAATAACATTATTACAATTAAATATAAAAATTATTACAATTAAATATAAAAACAGTTATAATACCATACAGTGTAAAAAAAGAAAAGTATAACAATTTAATTATTAATCCTATAAGATTGAACAGTAAACTGGATAATAAGAGTATCATTGCAAATAAAAAATAGTTCTAATTTAGTTCCCTTATATGTATCAACAATTTGTGTCTGAAGTTTTCACAAGATCCACTAGATTTAACATTATGTGGTAAGTTATTGTACTCTACCATACCTTTATAAAACAATGAATTTCTCGTATTTGATCATTTTACTCTAGTCACATTAATGTTGTTCAAATTACGGGTGAAATGATTGTGAATCTCGTATTTGAAATCAACATAATCACGAAAGTAAGAAGGTGCTTCATTATGTATTATTTTATAAATAAATATCATTGTTAGGAAGTAAAGTCGTTTAGAGACTGGTAGCCAATGTAATGTATTCAACATTATTGAAATGGGGGTATAGCGATTGCAGCTCAAAATAATCCTCATGCTTCTATTCTGTAGTTGTTGAAGCTGTGTCATTTTATTTAGATTGAATTGATATAGTAAAGTTGCACAGTAGTCAAAATGAGGTAGCAAAATTGACCGGTACACAGTGATTCTTGTATCCATAGATAAATGCTTCGCAATTCTTGAAAAAAAGTTATAGTTTTTTCGAAATTTTTTTAGTAATATATATAAAGTGTGCATCGAAAGTAAGTAAATTATCCAGTTGGAAGCCCAAATACTTGACAGTTGTTACGATTTCAATTTGCTCGTTATCAATCCTTATATCAATGTCATTAACATTTATCTGCTTATATTTGTATTTAGTTGTCACGATCATCGCCTTGGTTTTTGCGACATTGAGTTTCAGCTTATTAATCATCAAATATTCACTTACACTTATTAGAACATTATTCATCTTTTGTAAAATAAATTTAAGTCATCGCTGACAATGGCTCATTTATTTTTTGTTGGATTATTTGGTTTCAAAAAGCTTGTCGTGTGAATTGTAATAAAATTAATACTTCGACAAGTTTTTACTTACCAACTATTCATTGTCCAATGAAATTAATTGGTATCTACTTTCACTTTTTGATTATGGTCATATTCCATTCAAAATTGGTATGTGGGGGTTTTCAGGTTCAGAGATTATGATTTTTTTGTCAAAATCTATTCAATTCAAGATGGAAACTTTAGGATGACGGGCGATTTTTTGTGATTATGGTCAGATTCTATTTAAAATTGGTGTGTAGGAGTTTTTGGGGTCGAAGATCATGATTTCTTTCAGCTCAAAACTTACAGGGAAGAGAACTCGTAATAACGATGCTCTTTTAGAAATGAACAAATTAAGGCGAACCAACTAAAAAGCAAAAAATATAATAACTAATAAAAAAACTTTTTAAAGACAAGCTTTTATTTAAGCCGTGTACTAAAACGTATAAAATAAATTTAAGTCATTGCTGACAATGGTTCAATTATTTTTTGTTGGATTATTTGGTTTCAAAAAGCTTGTCGCGCGAATTGTAATAAAATTAATACTTCGACAAGTTGTTACTTACCAACCATTCATTGTCCAATGAAATTAATTGGTATCTTCTTTCATGAATACTTTGTAAAAATTTCGACAAGTTCTTACTTACCAACTAATCACTGCCCAATCAAACCTACTATTATGAACACTTCGCGGGACAAGCTTTTTGAAACCAAATAATTCAACAAAAAATAATTAATCCTGATTTTATGAAGATGATGTTCATTAAATCAGATGTGGCTTGGCCGGGGAAGTAGTTGTTTTCTGTAAGATAATACAAAAAATAATTTTCAGAAAAAAAATTCTATTCAATTTTCAATTGCGTATGTTCCCCTTTTCAACAAAATATTTGTATTATTACAATTGCATGAATTTGAAATACAACGTTATATATACTCCAGTTGACTTTTTTATCTAAAAAATTTTATAATTTTTCTTTACTACGATTTCCACAAAAAAAAGTGCAAAAATCGTAGTGAAGTGTTTTTAGTTTACTTCAATTATGGATTTTCCTCATTCAAAAAATATTTTTTCAATCAAATACCATCATGAATTTACTGTATTCTGTATATCAAACCATGTAAACATAGGTGAAGGTGAAGCTGAATTATTGCAGCAAGTTGATTACCATCATACTGCTTTTGACTAGACATTTTGAAAAGTTGAAGTATTCATATGACATCATCGTTTGACGACCTATGCATTTTTTCCTCATGTCACCGTACGTCTTTTCAAATGGCACATCACACATTTGCTAAATTATATTTCAAGTAAATCTGGCTTGAAAGCATCAGCAGGTCGAGTACGATGGTCTGAACGAGAAAAAAAACTGGCCAAGGAATATTTTGCGAAACACATTGAGAAAAAAATTATCCCAAAAACACATGAATGTGAAGTGCTACTTCGATCCAAAAAGGACGAGTTCACAAATAAAGACATTCGTCTATAATATATTCCGAAACAAATGAGCCTTTTGAAAATAGGTCCACAAATTCTATTCTTGATAATTTCATGTATTTTATAAATCAAAGCAAATATTTTTTTAATTTCTCGTTTTTTTTCTTGAAATAGTAATTCCTTCATACCTCTAGATTATTATTTCTATTATTGCCTCACATCGTATCAATACCTATTGGTGCACAGAAATATTTAAATTCAGAAAATTGTAATTTTAATAAATGATGAAAAATGATAAGTATATATCGGAACACCCTTTACCTAGTATTATTCAGAGTAATAAATTACATATCAAGACCGTCTCAAACATCGGCAACTTAATTATTACTGCTTAAACAATATGGCAACATCGCCGGGCTTCATATAGGTAACAAGATCTATACTTTTTTTAAGATGGGCTTCCTAATTACCGTTGCATATTACGGGACTAGTAAAACCTTTGAAATGTGTTGTCAGATTGTATGTTTCAAAATGTTACCTCTCTTACCGGTTCCTCCTATAATTACTCAAGTATTATATTTTCCATGGAAATACACATTGATAATGTGAAAATCAACTTGGGCTTCCAAACCCCTACTGTGTGTATTGGGCTTGGAATCATCTGTCGGGTACGTATATATATATATATATATATATATATATATATATATATATAGTTAATAGTGGGGAATGCAGCAATATCAAAAATAAAACTCTTGTAAGTTTGTCCAAGCTTTCGGAATTGTTTTATTCCATCATCAGGGAACTACAATTTATTAAAAAATATTACATATGAGAGATTATCATTTAGTGAATTGATAATACTTACAACTTGAGTGAGAATGGATGACGCGATGTTCAGTAAAAAATATTTTTTGTCTTTTGACATTATGGTAATAAATAATGAGAAATGTAAAACAGAGAAATGAACTAATGTTTAATTACCACACTTATATGTTAATAATTATACATAACACATGTTAAAATCTCTTCAACTGAATCAAAACTGACAGGTCAGAAATTAAATTCACATTAGACAGTTGCATGTGACATTGACATTGACTCATGTGCTCGGTAAGCAATTGTAAAATTGCCAACAAAACTATTTTAACACTAAAGTCAATTTTCTCTAAAGTTAAAGATAAGACACCAGTCACATCAATGTTAAAAATCATATATAGTATTCCGTGTCAAGATTGTGATAGGCAGTATATTGGCCATACTTCAAGAACATTAAACAGTCGTATCACCTCACACAAAAGTATTACAATTACTTAAACTTATTTCTTTTTTATCCGCCGGATTTAGAAGAAATATCGGACAAAAATCGTGTAAAGAAAGACCCTCTTTTTGTCTGATTCACATAAGAACTGGACCAAAAAGCAGCTTATCTTTTTGTCACCTTATGAAAAAACATACTACGTTTTTACTCATATGAATCTACCTTTTTCTACTCTCATTGTAAAAATAGACAGAAAAGTATTTTAGTCTTTTTGTACAGTGCAAAAAGGCATTAGAACTTTCTTTTGCTCGGTTTTGTGATCGATCCAGTAGCTTTGTATATTTACACTTATTTTCTAAACGGGGCATTATTTTGTTGCCAATCCAAAATTAATGTTAAATCCCCCAAATAGGCAGGGATGTACCAAAGTTACTTCAAACTTTTGGTTAACTGTTCTTAGTAACGGAGCTTGGGAAAAATGCTTCATTACATTATATATATATATATATATATATATATATATATATATATATATATATAAAAATATAAATATTTATTCATTTTAAATTTTGTTTTCTAGCATTAGACATATTTGCTAAAGCTTGACTTATTTAATAAACCTACAATTTTTCAACTGCGAAGTCATTATTAATAAATTGTTTGAAATCTCCAATACAAATGTAACCACAAAATATTGAAACTCTACATAAACAACTCGTGTCTCAAGCAGAGTAAGAATGCAATGTTGCCAGATCTGAGGAACGAAGCAATGTAAAAGTCAGCAAAAAAATGCACTGCAAATATGAGAGATTATCATTTAGTGAATTGATAATACTTACAACTTGAGTGAGAATGGATGACGCGATGTTCAGTAAAAAATATTTTTTGTCTTTTGACATTATGGTAATAAATAATGAGAAATGTAAAACAGAGAAATGAACTAATGTTTAATTACCACACTTATATGTTAATAATTATACATAACACATGTTAAAATCTCTTCAACTGAATCAAAACTGACAGGTCAGAAATTAAATTCACATTAGACAGTTGCATGTGACATTGACATTGACTCATGTGCTCGGTAAGCAATTGTAAAATTGCCAACAAAACTATTTTAACACTAAAGTCAATTTTCTCTAAAGTTAAAGATAAGACACCAGTCACATCAATGTCAAAAATCATATATAGTATTCCGTGTCAAGATTGTGATAGGCAGTATATTGGCCATACTTCAAGAACATTAAACAGTCGTATCACCTCACACAAAAGTATTACAATTACTTAAACTTATTTCTTTTTTATCCGCCGGATTTAGAAGAAATATCGGACAAAAATCGTGTAAAGAAAGACCCTCTTTTTGTCTGATTCACATAAGAACTGGACCAAAAAGCAGCTTATCTTTTTGTACAGTGCAAAAAGGCATTAGAACTTTCTTTTGCTCGGTTTTGTGATCGATCCAGTAGCTTTGTATATTTACACTTATTTTCTAAACGGGGCATTATTTTGTTGCCAATCCAAAATTAATGTTAAACCCCCCAAATAGGCAGGGATGTACCAAAGTTACTTCAAACTTTTGGTTACTTCTTAGTAAGGAGCTTGGGAAAATGCTTCATTACATTATATATAAATATATATAAATATATATTATAAAATTAAATATATATTTTTGTTTTCTAGCATTAGACATATTTTCATTATTAATAAATTGTTTGAAATCTCCAATACAAATGTAACCACAAAATATTGAAACTCTACATAAACAACTCGTGTCTCAAGCAGAGTAAGAATGCAATGTTGCCAGATCTGAGGAACGAAGCAATGTAAAAGTCAGCAAAAAAATGCACTGCATCTCAACTATTGGGAACTTCCTTAAGTAATATGTTAGTTATTGAATTGGGTAAGTGAAAAGTCAGTTCATTTCTAGAGTTTAATCACAGAACATTAAAGTTAAAATGGGAGAGTAATTCGGGACAGTCAATCAGATTGCTCAATAATTTGTAAATTAAGATAATTGAATAGTAGGTTCTTCGGTTTCGAAGGGATAGTAGTTGAAATGTATTCAGTAATCTTCTATCGTCGATACTTGTTCAGGGTAAACTCCATCTAATATATATGAAATATATTTCATGAAGCCTCTTTGGATAGATAGACTCTATTTTGTTTATGTGTAAACATATTCCAAACGAAATCTCACGTAGGCAATAGTGTTGAAAAGCTGTCTTGGTTAGGTTAGGTAAGACAATTACAATAGAGAGAGAGATAGAGAGAATATATGTTTATTGTACATAAAAAAAACCTTGTTGACAAACACATAAATAAAAATTCACAGTATGCAAATGAACATAAGTTACTGTCAAAAATTGATATCCACGTCACAGGATAAAAACAAATATAAAAACATAAATGGTGAGACTTAATTAAATACTTTCACAAAAACATTAAAAAGTTTGAACAAAATTAACAATATGAACAAATGTAAACATTAACTAAAGTGTATCATCATAAAATTCAATCCAGCTGTAGTAGGCATTATCACTAAGTAAAGTTTTTAGTTTGTATCTAAAAACCTGGAGATTTCTCTCTTTGATATCACTTGGTATTTTATTATACATTTTCACTCCATTGTAAATCTGAGAATCTTTTACTAGGTTAGAAGTGGGAATGGGGAGCTTTAGGCTATTTTCGTTCTGGCGAGTATTATAGGGGATGTTGTTGATTTCATATTCCAATCTATTCTTATGAATTACAGAAACTGTCTCCAATATGAAGAGTCAAGAGTTAGGATTTTTTTATCTTTTAAAAGAGGTTTACAAGAATCTCTCCATTTGGCTTTGCAAAGGTATCTAATTGCCTGTTTTTGAAGCACCAACACTGAATGGAAGAGTTGATTGTTACATACCCCCCAGAAAGATATGCCATAGTGCAAATGGGAGTCATAAGTGCATACTAAACAGATTTGGCAGCAGTAGATCCTAATTCGTTTGATACTGTCCTCATAACATAACAACCAGAAGCCAGTTTTTTATTTAAATTAGACCAAGCATCTGTTTGGTTGCACATGTCATAGTGGAAAGATCCTTTTTTAAAGTGATTTTTTGAAGGGGAGAATTATTTACATGGTAGTCATTGAGTAACATTATTTTGCAGGGTATATTGTATTTACAGTTATTTTTTGTTGAGGGGGAGATTATTTTCGCTTAACCAAACATGTAAGAAATCAAGATCTTTCTGTAGGATTAAGTAGTCCTTCTGAGATACAATGGGTTGAAATATTTTCAAATCTTCTGCAAAAAGTAAAAATTGGCTTGGGACATTATTCTCTATATCGTTTATAAAAAGTAAGAATAAGAGAGGTGCTAAGTTGCTTCCTTGTGGGGCACCACTGTTTGCAATGATATTGTGCACGCACATCTCGAAACCCTTTGCAAAGTTGGACAACAGGGTTATAGGTCGGTAATTTTCAATATTGCTCATAACACCAGTTTTGAAAATAAGCAATTTTTTTTAATTTTTTATTTGTTGAGAAAGCACCTTGTATTCAGTGCTAGATTAAAAATTACCTGTTATGGGCTATAATGTGTGCAGTCTTTAACGTAAAAGCTAGGTATGCTATCATCCCCATTAGTAAGTTGAGTTTTAATTTTTTAAGAGAATTGCAAATTTTCATTTCTGAAAAACGCTTGACAGAGATGATAAGATTGTTTGAAATAACATTTGTGAGCTCGTATGTTTGTTGTGGTGGAAAGTATGCAACAAAAAATTGTGCAAATGCATTAACAATTTCTAAAAGATTGCTGTATTCAACATCGTCCAAGAATAATATACTAGGGATTCTTGATGTACCTTTTTTATTTTTAATGTAAATGCAAAAATTGGTAGGATCTTCTTTGATTGCCCTTTCAGATTGCCCTTTTTGTTTTACTGGATCGACAAAGGAATTGGAATTGTTCTATGAGATTATCTGAGTTATTGCTTTTCAGTTTTCTAAAGATTCTATTTTTTTTCTTTTAATATCTTTGATCATTTCACTGTTGAACCATGGAGGATATTTTCTTATAAAGTTATGATTAACCTGAATACACTGGTTGAGAATTGGGGATAATAGTGAATAGAATAACTCTAGGGCTATGTTGACTTCTGAATAAAGTTCAAGGGGTAACCAGTCGACATTTTGTATAGTATATAAAAGTGGAAATTCCGTTTGTTCATAGAAGACTTCAACTGATTTTTTTTCTTGTCCAAAAGAAATGTGTTTCTTGAATTTCAGCACTCTGTATCTACTAAGTACTTTATGTAACTGATTCCAATAGATAAGCCTATTTCAATTCATAAGTAGAATTACGATTTAGCAATGTAATAACAAAACAATTGAAATAAATAAAAACAAAGATAATTTGACACACAAAAATTCACATAATTCGGTTTTCCGGATAATAACTAGCTTCAATTGCCATATCAAATAAAATGAAAATAAATCAACCAAAAACATAATAATAAAAAATAATGCTTTTTTCAAAAGTTTATATGTCTTATTAATATCGTTTGTGACAGTTCTAGTAATACCAATTAGCTGGGAACCCTTTAGAGATAATGACACTTCGAAAATTAATTTTTTTGTCACAAACTGAATATGTTTTTCATTTGGTCAGATCTATTCAAATAAAATTTAAAAATAATTCAGTTGGACCCCTTTTTCTTCACTTTCAAAATTGTAATGTTTGCATATTAATTCAGTAACATCTCTGGTTTTTATTTCCTTCGATGGTTCTACATCAGACGTTTCACAGTCCTCACTATCATAAAAACCTGGAAATGATTCATCGAAGGATTCATCTGTTGATTCGGAAGGATTATTTTGAAGTCGTTTTTGCATTTTTCAGTCATAACTTATGAAGTTGAATTCTGGACTTGAGTTTCTGAGACTTTTGGACCTCACACATACCAATCGATCGGTACTCAGCCTGGTGTTTTTCTAATCAATCATCCAACAAAAAGTACTTTTTTTTATTTGCATATTTTTTTCTTGTGTAGTTATTTCCACGACAATATCGGAATCATTTTCTGTTCCAGAATAGTCAATCAAACCAAATCTAATTTTTTCAATTCCCTTATAGTTGATACATGGTTCCAAAACTCTGGTCAGAGACAAGATCATCTAAATTTTCATGAATATCATCATTCTGAATTACGAACGTGCTCTTTACCCGAAAAGTTTTTATAAACATTTTCACTGATTAGACAATTATCTCGTTATTTATTCCGGTTGAAGATTGAAAAGCTTAACAAAACCATAATTAATCACTTTACATATTTCTAAGGGAATTCTTACCATAAACGTGGGGAATGGTAATCTTTCCATTCTTCACTTTCAAAACAAAATTCTTGGTTACTATAAAAATGTTCAGTGCTTCCTATAATTGCATTAATTTACCATAATCATACATCTGATCTTTCCTAGGAAGTTCTTCCATAGTTGAATCCATTTTTCTATTAGATTCTCTGGGGAATATCACACTTCCAAAAGATGAAAGGTGTTCTTCTTATTTTTTTGTGAAATGTGAGTTAAAATATGTTTATAAAAATTCGACATAGTCCAATAGAATTTGATATTTGTGGACTGTCTTGACATATCATTGGACACTTTTATTTCTCCATTGCATATGAAGCAGATAATGTTGCCAATTGCACTTTAATTAGCAGAAGAACGAGCCTTTCACTTTCAAATCTTTTCCATTGAAGTTGATATATTTTTTTTGTTTTGTTTGTCATTAACAAATTTAATCACGATTTTTTTCTTGTTCCTTATCAGTGTTCCACATTTAGGATCGGATCTATTTATTTTTTAGTTTTCATGGTAGGGAATATTTTGTGTATCTCCCAAGTCACAAAGGGGTTTTCTGTAAACACTAGGAATAACGAAATTCTTACAATTTTTGTAAAATAAATCATACTATTTTTTTACTTCATTTTGATCATTGATGTTAATGATGTTAGGTTAGTTAGGTAGCACCTCCCTGAATTTTCTGCCTGATTGATATCTTGTTCTGTTCAAGTAGATAGAGATATTTTAATATTTCCAATTGCCTGATTTTATATTCCGGTAAGTTCAACCCCTGTTTTCGAAAAAAAAAAACAATATTACTAAAATTTACAACATCATGCATGATTTCATATCAAATATTATTCCAATAGTAATTATATCAAATACATTTCCTATATATTATAAGAAATATTAATAGAAAGATAAAATTGAATATGATATTTTCAAGAGATATTCAATATTTCTTCCTAGTACGTCGCCACTGGTCACTTATTCAATAATTTCTACCTACTCGGTTCCCTAGCAACTGAACTAATAATAATAATAATTTGTTGCCATATAAGACTAGTTACATAAATGTATGAAAAGTGAGTGTGTATATCTATACATAAAATTGTAAATAAATTGCAGCAACCACTAAAGGAAGGTCCTTGAAAGTGGTGAGTAAACTTTTTCCAAGTATAATAAATATACATATCTGTTTTTCGTTTTAGACATTCAAATCTTCGTTTGGCTTATTATCGCATACTAGCAAATACATAAATTTGATAACATATACATATATAAATAAAATATAGTTTTTTTTTGGGTTACCGCTTTTTGCACGTTAGTAGTGAATATTTGTTACATCAACAAATTGGTGGATTCTCAGTCTCGGTGTTTGTTTAATCCACCTCTTTAGTTTGGAGATGAAAAGTTTCTCTGAGCATTAATCAGTTTGAGATCGGTTGGAATGAGGCTATATAGTTTCGGTCCTAAGTAAACGAAACTATGCTGTTAGGTATTTTTGGTGGTCGAGGGATTACATAGAAGTTTTGTCTATTTCTAGTGTTGTAGGTGTGGTCTGGGAGACTTAATTCAGCTCTGTAAATGTGTTGTCTAGAAACAGTTTTCAGAAAGTATAATTGTTTTATGTCAAAGTGACCTGTTTCTGTTGCGAAGGTGATTGGAAGTGAGTATGTTAATTTGACTATGCGGTTTTGTATTATTTCTAAGGGGTTTATGTATTTATTAGTGGCTGAACCCCATGCTAATATTCCATACCGTAAGTGGCTTTCAGTTCAACGATAAATTGATCATATTTATTTTCTCTCCTAGTATATTATCCAAGATACTATAGCATACGGCTTACATCTTTAAAATTACCTCGAAAATTACCCTTCACGAAGTAACACTGAAATTCAACATTAACTGTTACCAGTACACCTAATGAGAAGACCCCACAGATGGCAAAACAATGTTCAGTATACCTCTTGTTATAATTTTGAACAAACTCAAGTATGTTTTTTCTGAGAAATTGATATTTATGTATTACCCGGTGTACTTCCATTGGTTCCATCCTCTTTGGGAATGCTATACATATCATTATGAGTGTAATTGTGATATTATGTTTATATATTCTCAAACTGAATTCAATGAATGATTTATTATTTTTTTGTTTTAGCGCATTGAATAAAAGCCTGTCTTTAGAAAGAATATTTTTACAGAGGAATTTAGTGAATATAAATATTATTATAACAATATCCATTGAAATATTTTATAGGGAGTGCCGGACACCTTGCTGTCCATTTTTTATATTCACCCATTTTGTCATTTTAGTCATGAAAACCCCATATCAGTGAACCGAGCAGAGAACTCCAATCTGCCAATGACAAAAGTCTAAATTGAAATCCACTTCATATGGCTTTCCCAATGAAATAGGTAACTGACCAACCTCAAAGTAATTTTATCCAATGGTTTTAAACTTGGTATGCAATTAATAATACAAATAATTATAAACAGCACAATTAGTCAAACTTATCTTCATTATTAGAATTAATTCCAGAAGCAGTTGGTGATGAATTTTTTTAAATGAAACATTCAACCACTTAATATTACACTAAACACATAACACTGTTGCATTTTGTCTTATCCCTTGAATCGGATGTGAACGAGTATAGCCGGAACAAATGCGCCAACAGTTAAGCCTATAAGACGAGAATTACGGCACTGAAATAATAATATTTTATTCCATTAAGACCATATTACATGGTATTGGACATGTCAAAAATATAAATATAAAAATATATACACCTATAATCATATATACATAAAATTTCATTCTACAAGACCGTAAAGAAGACTCAAAGACTTACAGGCACATAAATAACAGTTATTATACAATTTCAGTTATTGTTTACATATAGACATTTAGACACACAATGTTCAGTATCATTTAACAGTCAATACATTTTTATTATAGTTAAGAAGTCAGAAACTCGCTTGGGCTATATACAGTGCTAGTCAAAAGTCCCCTCCCCCCCTCGTATCTTTTGAACGGGTATACTTATAATAATGAAATTTGAAGGGTGGAAATAAACGGATGTAGGCTTCTCAACTGGTCATAACAGGTGACGCAATAGTCATAAATGACGTCACAAGGCCACTGTGACCAATAATTTTAAATGGGACCCTATAGCAAGTGACAGCTCGTTTGAAAGGTATTGAAAATACCTATTCAGTCATACCAATTTTGTTTGGGTTTCGGCTGATTTTGATTGATAAATTGAAGAAATACGAAAATTATAGTTTCGCATTTAATTAATAAAGATTTTAAAGTACGCCTCTGGTTAATTGTCAAAAAGGTTGACGTTTTTGAATTCTCTACTTGTCAAAAGTGTTTATACCTTGAAAATTTACCTAAGCTATTGATTAACGAGACGTTTAAGTGTAGGCAAAATGGTACGTACTGTAGCCGACAAAGTAGCAGCTATCTTAATAATTGGTGAATGTAGAAACAATTTCCATGCAGCGGAACGACTGTTTAATGAGAGGTACCCCGATCGCCCTATATCGAGGGTTTATTTGAGGGAGCTTCTTCGGAAGTTTGAAGCATCAGGTAGTGTTCAAGATGCCAAACAATCTGGTCGACCAACAATTAGTGATGACAAAAAATTACATAATTGAGAAATGGTAGTAAACCCTACTTCTTCCACAGCCCAAGTTGCGTCTATCTGTGAAGTCAGTCAAAGGACAGTACATAGGGTGTTGGCTAAAACAAATTTCATCCATACAAATTAAAAATGGTGCACCAACTTTCAGATGATGACCCGACCGAAGACTAGAATTCTGTGAAACTATGTCCAATAAAATGAACCAACAACCAGGCTACATACAGACAATTTGTTTTAGTGACGAAAGTACTTTCTTTCTCAATGGAAATGTTAACACTCAAAATGTGAGGTATTGGAGTGACACAAATCCTCACATCTTTCGTGAAAAACATACTCAATTTCCAGAAAAATGTAAATGTTTGGGCAGGTATTTTGGGAAACCACATAGTTGGGCCTCTTTTTCTCAATGCTAACTTAACCGGCGAATTGTATCTGGAGATGTTACAAAATGATATTGAGGCGTTAATTCTTGAAATTCTAGAAGATAATCCAGATGAATTCGACAACTTGGAAATAACGTTTCAACAAGATGGTGCTCCTGCACACTATTACGGTGCAGTAAGACGTTACCTAGATGAAGAATATCGTGGTAGATGGATTGGACGACGAGGTTCGATCGAATGGCCAGCTCGGTCACCGGACCTTACACCATTAGATTTTTTCTAGGGGTACTTGAAATCTAAGGTTTACGCTACAGCACCTGACAGTATTGCCATTCTGAAACAACGAATTGTTGAAGAATGTAGGGCAATTTCCGCTGACACACTGGGACGAGTACGACAAGAGTTTAGCAATAGGATGCATTACTGCCAGGAAGTAGATGGAGCACATTTTGAACACTTATTATAAGAACTGGTTCTTAAATCTTTATTAATTAAATGCGAAACTATAATTTTCGTATTTCTTCAATTTATCAATCAAAATCAGCCGAAACCCAAACAAAATTGGTATGACTGAATAGGTATTTTCAATACCTTTCAAACGAGCTGTCACTTGCCATAGGGTCCCATTTAAAATTATTGGTCACAGTGGCCTTGTGACGTCATTTATGACTATTGCGTCACCTGTTATGACCAGCCTACATCCGTTTATTTCCACCCTCCAAATTTCATTATTATAAGTATACCCGTTCAAAAGATACGAGGGGGGGAGGGGACTTTTGACTAGCACTGTATGCATTTCTCAATCAAATAACTTTTTAGTTGTTTTTTGAAACGTATTTCATTTCTTTCACTTTTTATTGATTCCGGGAGTATATTGAAAAACTTTATACCACCGTATTGAGGACTTTTTTCATATAAGGAAGTTCTGTGGTGAGGGATTTGTAGCAAATTGCCATGCCTAGTTTTATAATTATGACTATCATGATTATGTGTTAGTGAATCTATATTTTTACTGACAAGCAAAATACATTTGTACATATATATATACTGGGAACTGTTAAGATGTTATTATCTCTAAAATATGGTTTACATGAGTCTGTTCGTTTGATACCAAATATAAGTCTGATAATACGTTTTTGTGAGATCAGTAGTCTGCTAGCCATTGATGTATTCCCCCATACAATAATGTCATAGCTAATTCGAGAGTATACGAGCGCATAATAGACATTGAGGGGTTGTTCTTTATTGAATATCGATTTCAGTTGGACTATAGCATAGTAACTTGAGTTTACTTTCTTGCTGACATTCTCAATAGCGGTTTTGAAGGACATGTCTGAATCCAGATAAGTTTCAAGAAATCGTGCAGAAGAAATTGGTTGTAACGAAACTGTTCCTATATTTATATGAATTTGATCGCGTAATTCTTTTTTTTGGTTACGTGTAGAAGAACGGTTTTTGAAGCATTGAGTATCATTTTGTTTGCTAAATGATTCAATTTCTCTTGTAATATGTGAGAAGTATCACCATATGCTGCTAATGAAAATGCTGAATAATGAATGTACTGAAAATATTTCACTGAAACAGAAACAGGTACTGGAGATAATTGAAGTGATACTGAAGATTTGGAGATGTACACCTACTGAAAGAGTTGTTACTCCCTCGGTTATCCCTGTATATAGGATTATCATTTAAATAGTTTGGTATGTTGAAATCACCTATTATGAGAATTTTGTTATTGTATAAGCATTCAAGTATTTCTAACATATCCAATAGATTCAAAATATGAGCATGTAGATAACAGAAATAAAAAAAATGTTGTGCTTGAATACAATCTTACAACCCATGACATCTATAGTAAAAAAGTTCTCTCACTACTAACAAAACATCACCACCTCTAAAAACTAGTTTGCTTCAAGGTTTCTCTCTTTTCTGAATATCACATAATTATCAGTTGTAACCATTGGGTTGGATCCAGGATTTTGTGATGGCAATGATGTGGAAATCCAGAGACAGATTTGTAAAGTCATTTGTTTTTGTATTGACATTTTGATAGCAATGAACATAAATGAGAGACTCCTGTTCAGAGGACTTGGAGTTTTTTATGATTCTTGGCTCTCCGTTGATATGTTCGATTTTGAGGTTTGACTGACCTTTACTCATGTGGTCAGCCAACTGCTTCTGAACTCAGTCTGTATACATATGACATAATATTTTAAACCATTCTGTTCACGAAATGTAATTTTTTAAATGCACACTTACACATCCATAATTTTTTTATATCCCACTACTCTCATGGTAATGAACTGAAGAAAATAGAGTTTGAAACTTATTTTCAGATTCCTGGAAAAATATAAATTTTGACAACGAAGGTTCAGGATACATTTTAGTGCTGATGATCAAGAAGTAGACCAGATCAAAAACGAAATCAAAATAGAGAATACTATGAAGATAACTTTGAATGTACTGACAATTTGTTGAGAATTAATGCTGATTTGG
Source organism: Gonioctena quinquepunctata (assembly GCA_018342105.1). Lineage (NCBI taxonomy): Eukaryota > Metazoa > Arthropoda > Insecta > Coleoptera > Chrysomelidae > Gonioctena > Gonioctena quinquepunctata. The sequence goes on from JAFIRS010002382.1 coordinate 88,454, forward strand.
AATTGCAGCCACTCAAATATGAGGATGAGATTGATATTGTTTATGAAGACATCAAACCCGAAATACACAGGGATAAATTAAGTAGAAACAAGTCTCACCCAAACAATAATGCTAAGATTGCTCTTCATGAAAGTTCCATGGTAGGTAATTAATATTCATTTGATTGTACAATGTATCTCTGGCTACGAAAATATATCTTTAAGTCACAGATGGATTCACATTGGTGGCCCAACAAGCTATATTAATCAAATTACCTGATGAATTACTTACTTTCATTTCAAAATATTTGAAACCCAAATTCTATTCAAACATTTTGATGGATCAGAATGTCTTAATGTTTATTTATCGAGTTTTTATCTTGGCAATCAAAAACATGTTAATTGTTCTGACATTAGGGAACTCACAGTCTAACTTTTCTTCTAGTTCATTAAAATCTGGTTTTTCAACTCGATAATTTAATTTAATTTTCATGTAGAAATTCCAGCATCCAACTTTTTTTAATAGTTTATTAAACACAATTACTTCGATGGAAAAGGCTATTCTGAGGATATTTTGATTAATACTTTTGGGACTGTAATTTATCCCATTGATCTCGTATTTATTGGTCCTACAGATTTTGGAGCTGGGCCTCAACAAAATACAACTGTAGAAGAGGATGAAACACTTGTTGAAACAGACAACGAAAAACAATTTCAGTGTAAAATTTGTTCGAAGTCTTTTAGGCAAAGCGGTGCTTTGAAGTATCATAAGAGGACTCATACAGGAGAAAAACCATTTCAGTGTAAATATTGTTTGAAGTCTTTTATGCAGAGTTGTGACATAAAGAACCATGAGAGAACTCATACAGGAGAAAAACCATTTCAGTGTAAATATTGTTTGAAGTCTTTTACGCAAAGCTTTAATATGAAGATCCATGAGCGGACTCATACAGGAGAAAAACCATTTCAGTGCAACTATTGCTCGAAGTCATTTAGGCAGAGTAGTGGTTTGAAGGTCCATGAAAGGAAGCATACAGGTAATTAATATTTATTTGATTGTACAATGTATCTCTGGTTGCGAAAATATATCTTTAAGTCACAGATAGATTCACATTGGTGGCCCAACAAGCTATATTAATCAAATTATCTGATGAATTACTTACTTTCATTTCAAAATATTTGAAACCCAAATTCTATTCAAACATTTTGATGGATCAGAATGTCTTAATGTTTATTTATCGAGTTTTTATCTTGGCAATCAAAAACATGTGTAATTGATTCTGACATTAAGGTAACTCACAGACTAACTTTTCTTCTAGTTCATTAAAATCTATGAGGATTTTTCAACTCAATAATTTAATTTAATTTTTATGTAGAAATTCCAGTTATCCAACTTTTTTTAATAGTTTATTAAACACAATTACTCGATGGAAAAGGCTATTCTGAGGATATTTTGATTAATACTTTTGGGACTGTAATTTATCCCATTGATCTCGTATTTATTGGTCCTACAGATTTTGGAGCTGGGCCTCAACAAAATACAACTGTAGAAGAGGATGAAACGCTTGTTGAAACAGACAACGAAAAACAATTTCAGTGTACATTTTGTTCGAAGTCTTTTAGGAAAAGAAGTGCTTTGACGAATCATGAGAAAACCCATACAGGAGAAAAGCCATTCCAGTGTAACTTGTGTTCGAAGTCTTATATACAAAATGGTGCTTTGAAGGCTCATGAGAGGACTCATACAGGAGAAAAACCACTTCAGTGTAACTTTAGTTCCAAGCCTTTTACAGAAAGGAGTACTTTGAAAAAACATGAGAGGATTCATACAGGAGAAAAACCATTTCAGTGTAAATTGTGTTCAAAGTCTTTCGCACGAAATGGTTGTTTGAAGTCCCATGAGAGGATTCATACGGGAGAAAAACCATTTCAGTGTAACTTTTGTCGGAAGTCCTTTAGGCACAGTAGCACTTTGAGGTGCCATGAGAGGACTCATACAGGAGAAAAACCATTTTAGTGTAACTTGTTAAAAGTTTTTCACACGAAATGGTGGTGTGAAGCGCCATGAGAAAATTCATAAGGAAAAAAATAATTTCAGTGTAACTTCCAAGTCTTTTGGCAAAGTGATTTGAAGACTCATACAGGAGAAAAACCACTTGTATGAACCTTGTCAATTTGCTTTGAAGAGCCATGAGAGGACTCATGCAGGAGAAAAACCATTCAAGTGTAACTTGTGTCCTGAAGTCTTTTGCGCATAATAAATAGTATTTTTAAGATCAATGAGAGGACTCTTACAGGAGAAAAAACATTTTAGTGTAACTTTTGTTCCAAGTTGTAAACTTTCCAGAAAGTATCTCAAAGTGACCGTAGAGCAACCATATTTCTTTGTTGATGAGAAAGAATATTTTATATCTTCGATACTCCTCATCCACTGAAATGTTCCAGAAACCTTTTTGAAATTTGAAGAATATACAACGAACAATAGTCATCTTGAACAACTTTAGAAGCCGGATAAGGAAAAGCAATATAGACTAACTCCCAAACTTTCTGATTCTCATTTATCTCCAACCAACTAGTCATGTATTCAGTCATTCGGTAGCTACAGCGATGAATACTTATGTCAGTTTCAATCAGATGCCATCAGCAGCAATAGGAACAGCCAAATTCATTGAAAAAAGGGATACATTGTTTGATATTTTAAATCGCGAAATCGGTCTGTATCAACAATTTATTGACAAACTCTGAAAAAGTGTGTTTGAGCCAAAAGACTCGAAGAAAACCAAGTGGAAAGCAGTGTTGAAATTCAACACATTCGAAGCAGAGGACCCAAAACTCCAAAGTTTCGAAAAACTGGTGGAGAACCACATCGTCGAAGCCAGCATAGTCATAGGAAGTCCAGAGACAAGGGAAAGCATCGCCCAAATCTCATTGGCAGTAGCTTAAGGAACCAACAGAAGATAGAAAAAGATGAAAGCAATCATCACACTACTATAAGAGAAACATTCCTTTCTTTCCCTATTTCGAATTTTAATTGTAAATTTCATTTCTACAAAGGAAAATATAATCATAAAATAGAAATAAAAATAGATTAATTATTGATTTATGACAGAAATCGATATAGAAAATTTGTCAAGTTTATTTTAATCAATTTCTACTGAAGATATACTTGAAACAATGGCTCAACCCGTAAATTATCAACTACTCAGACTGTATGTCGATACTATTCCAAATTTTGATGGAAATCCCCAAACTTTGAGTGTTTTTATTACAAATGTGAAAGTTTGATAATTCAATTTAGTGATCCAAATAATGATTCTCTCAACAATTTATTTTACGAGCAATCGTGGGAAAATTAGTAGGTAGGGCTTTAGCTCTTATTGGTTCTAGAATTGAATTCAATAAATGGAATGACATAAAAGCTGCATTATACTTAAGTTTTGGTGATCAGAGAAATATTGACTGTTTACTGCAAGATCTAATTATTTTGCGTCCCCATAAAAATGAAACCCCACATAATTTTGGCATGCAAGATGCAAGAAGTTTGATTATAACAAAATTAAATTATTTACCCTTATCAGCAGAAGAGAAAGTAGTTCAACTCAAAAATTATAACGATTTGGCATTGAAAACTTTCATTACAGGAATACCCAATCAAATTCAGAACAATATTCGTTTAAGAGATCCAGATTCTCTTGAAAAAGCTATGTCACTTTTGATAGAAGAAAATTTTCTTCACAGCCAAAATAGCAGTAACAGTCTACAATTCCAAAATTCTTTCAAATCTACTCAACACCCACCAAATCCAAAAATAAATCAAATTTTTAAAGACCTATACAACCACAGTTTCAGCAACAAAACTTGAGACCACATTTCCAAAATCAACAAATAAGACCTTTCAACTTTTCTCAAAATAATTACCCCAAACTATACAAAATCAACAAAGACCATTTGTGCAACAACCACATCAATGACAACCAAATAATAGATTTCCCACTCAAAGACATTTTTCCAACAAAACACGAATCAAATAGTTTGAAATCAACAACAGTTTCCTAATCAAAATAGAAATTTTCAAAATGTTCAGAAACCATATAAACCAGAACCAATGGATACTTCATCCAGTAACACAAGGATACAACCAAAGAAAAATTTCACTAGTACCGAATTATTTACACAAAATATAAATGAATTCGAAAATCCATACGAAAATCTAAATTTTGAAAATTATTATGAACAAGATTATATGAACCAAATTATTCTGATTTTGAAAACCCAAATTATGAAAATAATATTTACTCAGAACAAGAACCAGAAAATACCATCTTTCTCAGAAAATTATACAAATGTAAATTTTCTCCAGGACAGTTCTCAAGACAATCCCATATAATAAATCTCAATCTTTCTATAGCAAATCTTCCATATATATTAATCCCGGAATTAAAAGCCAATTTTCTTATTGATACAGGTAGTACCCGTAGTTTGATTAATCCAGAATTTTATAAAAATTTCATTACAAAAGAAGACAATATTCAAACTGCCCCTAATATCAGCTATCATGATGAAATTATAGTAATTCCAATTTTTAATTTACAGTACAGGGAAAACATAAATTTTACCTTTTCAGATTCACTCAAAAATATGATAGATTGATTGGTATAGATTTACTCAGACAACTTCAAGCCTCCATAAATGTTAATGAAAAAACGATATCAACCCTTTTGTTAAAATTCCTATAATTTATTAAACCGAAAAAAATACGAAACAAGAGAAAAATGTAATTAATAATCATGCATTGATAATTCCAGCTAGAACAGAACAAGTTATTAAAATGGTAGAGTCATGATCAACGAAGATCATTAAATTACTTCAAAAAAATTATCATAATGTCACCGCCCAACTCGATGCCATCATTTTACGCCTTATCTAATTCATTTGCTTGTTTGTTTGGCGCCGACTCAAAATTAGTTACTTACATTAGTTTAGGAGCTTAGTTATTGAGACTAAGAAGGTTATTTTTTTCTTTTCAGTTCCGTATTTCGTCGGTTTAATTTTTCGTTAAAAAGTTTTTTATGGAGTATTGTGAATTACCTATAATGACTTAATTTGGCTTTCAAACCAATAAAAGTACGGGAGATGCAATCTTTCACTTTCTGAAAAATCTATATTGTAGTCTGAACATGAAGGAAATGAGTGCTGGGGCTCAATTCTTGAAATCGCAGGAAATTTTTCTCCAGAGAATTATTTCATACATTCAAATTATCTTGGGAAATATGTAACGTAAGTTATTCTTGAACGAGTTAGGTATGTGTTTCCAAAAGGAGCTATGTAAGCGACGTATATCAAGTAAGATTTCGGTAGAATTTATATTTTAACCAATCACATTCTCAGAAAACGGCAGGTTTTATTGTTACCCCTGTAAATTATGAATTTGAATGTAGGGGTTTATTGATTAGAATTCTCGTAATGATACGAATTTTGAAAAGGCAGAGACATTTTTTAAGCGATAAACAAAAAACTCTTTTGATAGATATTATTGAAAATAATGATTAAAGACAAATTTACTAATATATTCGCCCGAATGAATTCTGATATACAAACCGTCTATTCTCTTGCATAAGCTGCTCTCTCCTGTTGGCCATATTATCGATAATAAACGTTCCTTCTTGGATTTTCCATTTTCCCGATTTTGTAAAAAATAACAACAATCAAATCTCAAGAAACAACAACAAAGAATCGTGTTCAGCCAATCTCATCAGTGAATTATATTTCTCCTAGTGAAAACTTGGAGAAAGTATTCTTACAATTTTGGAGGGAATCAACTCCTCAAATAAATTTCAAGAATACCAAAATCCAGATTGCGAGAAAATGACGTCATTTTCTATAGAGAATATTTTCCTGCAAATTCAAGAATTCATGATATATCTAAAGCTTTTGACTGTGTCAGTCATGAAATACTGTATATTATTCAGTATAAACGTATATGTCGCCAAATCTAATAGAAAAAAACGTTTGGAGAAGAAATCACTTAAGAAAACATATATAAACATTGTAGTGAATTTCAAATAATTCGTCTCATTTTCACGCCAAGCATTCTGTGCGGGATCTTGTTCGAAGAACAATTACTATCTAAGTGATAAAGCCTATTATGATCTGCAAGAATATTTTGACGATGCCCTGTAATTTATAATGTGTAGTATTTGCGATTGTACAGTGTGAAAAACATAATTCTAATCGTTAGTCTAGTTCTTGACCTGTAACCTTTTATATTTCATGTTTATATTAGTAATATTGTTTATGACATTGTGTTTGTAACAAGAATTGTATTCCTAAACAATAAACATATTATTATTATGATTACTATCTATGTCGACCATTATTATTTTTACTACTCTTCTTCAATGCAAACCTACCATCATGAAAAAAAATAACAGAATATCTTTCACAAAAACTAAATAACCCAGTTGCCAGATTTACCATTGCTTTCCAACAATTTCCATAACATGAAATATTGTTGATACAACTGTTACATTCAAAAATTATACGAGATAAACATGATGACATTACATGGTAGCAGTGTTGCCAATGTAAGATGTAAAAATTACTCACATTCACCTTCTGTAACCCTCACATTTTCGCGCCCAAATTTAAAATTCCTCACAAAATCCTCACGTTGATAAAATTAATAAAAAACATATTTTCCATTGTTATATTATCGATGGAAACAATGAACAAGAAGCCATTTGATTTAATAAAACACGTTTTTCATGCCTTCTTTATTTTTATAATTAAAAAAACTTAAGAAACTGTTGAAGAAAGAAGTCAGTGATAAAAAAATCACATGGCTAGAAATAAAATGAAAAAAATATACACATCTTAGGATAAATTAATATAAGTGGGTTTGAATTTCACACACCCACCTGCTTTTCTCACAGCCTCCTGTGTATATATTAAAGCTCTTAGAGTTTCAGTTTTTAATCTGTTTTAATATTGTTTAAAAGACCGAAAACTCTCTCCACTAGGTAGTTTAATTAGGCAATGATCCATTTTGATTTGTTTTTGAAAACGAATAGTAAATTATACGAGAGGCGAAACCGAAAGTAGTGTATAACTTGTTGATAGTGATAATAAACAGATTATTCAATATTGTCAACTGACAAACCGTTGTGTCGTTCGGAAATTCGGGAAACATAAAAATTCACGGCAGAGGCGCGTGTGAGCATTTGGGTCTCCATCAATATTCCCTTTTGTCCTATAATTTGAAACAAATTCAACGGGTAGTACTCTATTGGGAGCTTACTTGTTCTATTTTATAAAAAACCTGCTAATCCTCACATTTGAACAAACCCTCACAAATCACCCGCTGCGGTGTAAAACCCTCACAATGTGAGGAATCCCTCACACATTGGCAACACTGCATGGTAGTCATCTTTAAGATGTAACAATGCTGGCTGGAAACGCAGCCGTTGTCACTGCAGTTACCGTTCAAAGTTGAAGGTGCAGTCGAACATGTATGCGTTTATAAATTCAGCCGCTATCGCTGCCTGCCCGCAGATGGCCAACTTTTGTCCCTTGCAGCTACAACGGATGAATGACATGAAACGTAATATTCTGGAGCAGAGATTTTCTATTTCTGTGAATTTTGTACAAATAGGAGATTAGAAGTTATGTTTTGAATTCATTTTCTCTGGTAGTTTTGGTTAATTTGTTAAATATAGATATAGCAGCATTCCCAGAGTACCCGACAAAAATTTCAACATTAGAAATTTGGCTGAAATAGCTACGCCAGAGCAAACAGCTGACTCGAGAATATTTTATGAAAAAGCATTGTATGTTTCTAGCACTGTTCTCAAACAAATGCGTAATAGGGAACACGCATGATTTTATTTTTTCTGTGCATCAGTTCGGTTCTCAAAAATTACAGTTTGTGAAAATAATTTCTCAAAATGTCGAAATTTTCGAATTTAAAGGTGCTCCTCAATTCAAACTCGATTTGACCTTCACTGGAATAACTTTCCCCACAGCGCCAATTGTGGTTGTTTCAGAAATATTGATAGACAATATTATTTGTTACAACCCAAACATAAATTCAACCTCACTTTTAATGTGATGTTTCAGTTACAAATAGGCCTTTTCATTCTAGAAAATATTTTGTGCGCAGCCTCAACTTCCGCCATGTTATTCGGACACTTTATACGTGTATAACCCGTGAATATGTGCTATAATCCCCGATTCTGGTATATTGTGCGTAGTAGACAGGTCAAAAAAACAAGTAAGCAAGTTAAAGTGCCGAAATTTTACCGCTTTTTTAACATAGTGGATGCGCATAACGTGTCTTGAAAATGCCTATTGAGAATACTATAAATATCAGTATAAGGTAAAAACGAAGACAGATGAAATTATGGTTGACAGTTCGAAGCAACTAGCGGTCAAAGTTTGGACTGTGTGAAGTAACAATACATACGTCCATCAGAGGCACTAGGGGTGTTTTTGAATGTGATGAAAAAGTTGGGGTTTTCAATTTCGAATCATGAAAAACGTTGAAAATTTTTTCGATTTCCAAGTTTGTTTCTGAACTTTCTAGGTGGTAATCTTTATGTGCAAATCAAGATATTTAAAAAGAGGGGCACATGCGTGTTCTCTATTGAAATGATAACGACAGTGATTTGTTTTTCAACCTTTACTACTTATGTTGGCCATTAAGAATTTTCTTCACTTTCCAAAAAATATGTTGGCTTTCTTCACCCCAAGATGTCGGGTCCATTTGTCAGCTTTTCGTGTATGAGGTTACAGCGCAAATATAATGAATCAGAAATGCTTTATCGTCATAAAATATAAAATTCTGTTGACAAAGCTACTTAGAACTATGATACAAATTATACATACACATTTTTAAAATAGAACAGACTGGAGACCTCAATCAGTTCTGGCCAATCAGAAATAATTCAGCTCAAACGCGTCATAGTGACGTCTGAGGCCATGAGACTCCACATTCTCTTTGGGCTATAACACGCTTACGTCTTCTCATCTCTTTCTATCGGTGCCACTATTGCCTTGCCAACTTCAAAAAAACCTTCAAAAGCTTCTGCCTCTCCAATTGTAATAATTTCATCAGGGTTGTGTATGCTGGATCATTTATTTTGAGTCCCAAAGTGTTTATATTTTTTATTTATATTAATAGGGAATTTTGTCTCTATATCTCGAGTGTTGTTTTTTATGATTATATGGATTTATATTTTTTACATATAGAGAGATTCACATCTAGAGAGTATTTGATAGTGTTATGCAGCCTGAATTTGCTTGGCCTGATTAATTGACAGCTCCTGGTGGGATAATCGTGAAAGTCAGAATTTTTTCTGTAATCTCCTTTGTTTTTATGAATTTCTAAAAAAAGTTGGTATAATAATAAATATGTCAACAGCTTTTGCGTTATTTCCCCATAAAATTGTTCCGTAAGAAATTTGGGAGTGGAAGAAGGCATAATAAGCTGATAACATTGCATGCACGCCAATAATATTCTTCAGTTTCCGGAGTAGGAATATATATTTGGAGATTTTATTACTAAGCTGCTCTATGTGAACTGACCAGTTCAGTGTGTCATCTAGAAAAATGCCCAACAATTTAACTGAATCCCTATTGGACGCAATTGGTGAGAAATAGATTTGTTGAGTTTTATTCGAATTCAACATCAGGTTGTTTCTTCTGAACCATGTTGCCGCTTTTTCTTGGACCAGATTTATTTCATTCAAAAGCACTTGTCTTTCCTTACCAGAAGTAGTAAGGGTGTTGTGATCAGCAAAAGCAATACAGCCATAAGGAGACATGTAAGTGAAGAGGTCATTGACATAAATTATAAATAAGAGAGGGCCCAAAACAGATCCCACATTTGACAAGTTTCGACTCGGAAACATTATTCGAATCGAGTGCAACACATTGTTGTCTATTTGATAGATATGATGAAAAAAGAGCAAGAGATACCCCTCTTATACCATACACTTCGAGTTTACTGACAAGAATTGAATGTGATACACAATCAAATGCCTTTGTCAGGTCACATAGAGCAGCTACAGTGTGTTTTCCTTTTTCAAAGCTATCAATTATGTCAATCACTTTTCTCAGAGCATGTATAGTAGATGACATTTTAATAAATCCAAATTGACTTGGGTTGAAAAAGTTATGTTTAATGAAGTAACTATAGAGGCGACTTTTCAAAATAATTTCAAATATTTCGCCAAAAATAGGAACAATCGATATTGGGCGATAATTACCGATTTCGTTTTCATTTCCTTTCTTAAAAATGGGGAAAACTCGTGCTATTTTAAATTTATCTGGAAAAACTCCTTGCACAATAAACGCATTGAAGAGGATTTTTAGAGATTCTATATATATATATATATATATATATATATATATGGCAGTTTCTTTTATTAATATAGCGTTTAGGTCGTATATGTCTAGTTAATTTGAGTTTTTTAGTTTATATATTGCATTGATAATCTCCAAATTTGTAATGGGTTTCTTAAAAAAAGAACCTGAAAATTCATGTTTTTCGATATCAATAAGCCGGAAAGGGCTCAGATTTGTCCCTGTATTATCTTTCGCTAATTGTTTAGTCAAGGCAACACCAACTTCGGCAAAATATTAGTTGAATTCATTAGCCGTGAAATTACTCTCTTTGTTGTTTCCTTGTGCTTCTCTAGCTATCTCTTATTTTGTTGTCGGAATTTAAGATGAAATTTTCATAGTAGTTTATTTTTGCAGATAATACAATTTTTTTATATTCATTGTTCAACGTTAGAAAAGCTTGTTTATGTATTGAATTATTGGTAACATATCTCGTTTTCAGTGCTTGAACTTTGATTTTTATATCTTTTATATGGTCATTAATCCAATGGTTTGCTTCTTTAGGTTTAACTGATATTTTCCTGAGAGGAAATTGCTTTTGTATAAGATTTGTATAACTTAGTAGAAAACTAGTCATGTTATTGATAGTATTATGGTTATAGAAAGCATCCCAATTTACTTTATCCATTGACTTTAGCATATTTTCTATTCCGATTTTATTAATTTTCCTTCTTTTAAGAGGTGATTCATTGTCAAAAGCATCGCTACTCAAAGTTATGAACTGACCGTAATAATCAGATAACCAGGGATCAATAACACCTGTTACATAATTCTCGCTTGTTGGTATATTTGTGTTGATGTTGTCGATGCAGCTCTTTGCACCATTATCAATTTTAGTATTTTCAGAGATAGTGCACTCTAGTCCAAAGGAATTCAATATCAAACATAGTTTTGATTTATTGGGAGAAGCTGTCAAAAATTCTATGTATAAAATGCAAACCTCTATTAATCTAATCTCTAGACCTCAAGGCGATATCACCTGCTTAGAATACATGGACTGGGACCATATCTTGTCCAACAAATCCCTTGACGAAATGGTAAACATTTTCTATGATGCCCTGTACTCATTGTTCGATGTATATGTGCCAAAGAAGAAATACTCATCTGGAAAGTTTCCTTTATGGTTTTCACCAGAACTGAAGAACCTCATCTTAAAAAAAAACTGCCCACAAGAAGTACAAATCTTGGAAAAGTGAACGTAACTTTCGCGTTTTTTGTGGTCTAGATGTATAATCCTATCAAAAGAGTGCTATAACACCTATCTTATTGACTGTCAAACGTCTATACATACAAATCCTAGATTATTTTGGATGTTTGTTAACTCGAAGAGAAAGACTAATAACATACCCAATTAAATGTCTCTAGACGACAAACGTGTAGAATCCTGTCAGGATATTGCTAACCTGTTTGCAGAGTATTTTGCGACGGTTTACTCCACAACCACCTGTCCCAATCTGGATTTACCAACACCTAATAACTTAAATCTCTCTTCATTCAAGATCAATATATCCCAAATATATGACAAACTTTGCCACCTAGATCCTAAAAAAGGCCCCGCACCCGATGCAATCTATCTCTCCATTCTAAAACACTGCAGTTCTGTATTATCTCTACCACTCCATCTTATCTTCAATATGTCGCTATCCACCGGTACTTTTCCTAGTATATGGAAACACAGTTATGTCCTACCTATTCACAAGGACGGGAAATTGTCCGATATAAAAAACTACCGTCCCATCTCTAAACTGAACGCCATACCAAAGGTCTTTGAAAGCATAGTGACTTACAGTTAATTTGAGTAGTATTATAATTCATCAGCAATATGGTTTCCTAGCAGGTAAATCTAGAGAACTTAATTTATCTCTTTACACCAATTTCCTCGCGGAAGTCTTGGAAGACGGTCATCAAGTCGATTCTGTCTACACAGACTTTTCCAAGGCTTTCGACAGGGTCAACCACAGTCTTCTAGTGAAGAAACTGGAATGTCTTGGTATCTCTGGGCCCCTATTAGAGTGGATAAGAGATTACCTTATTCAAAGAAAGCAACTAATCAGAGTTAAAAACTTCACATCAGCAGAAATTTTAGTGACATCTGGCGTTCCCCCAGGGATCACATCTGGGACCTCTTCTGTTTAACATTTTTATTAATGATATAGTCAACCTGGTATCTAACGGAACAATTCTCCTATTTGCGGATGACCTAAAAATATTCTCCAAAATCACCTCTCTCAATGACTCAATCAACCTTCAAGCTGACCTTAACAGCATCTTTAACTGGTGTGAACTGAACGGTATGTTGAGGAATCCGAATAAGTGCCACATAATGAGGTTCCATAGACAGGATACACCAATCATCTTCCAATATCACCTAGAAGATATAGATGCTGTCTCTAGCATAAAAAAGACCTAGGAGTTACCCTTGACACAGCCCTTAGCTTCAATCTCCACATTTCTACAACTATCAACAAAGCTCTGAAACTTCTTGGCTTTTTTAAGAGAAATACCTCAGACTTCTCGGACATATCATCAATACGCATTTTATATTGCTCACTAGTCCGACCCGCATTTTGAATACTGCTCTGTGGTATGGAACCTCCTCTACAAAACCCACATCGATCGAATTGAACATGTTCAGCACCACTTTTTTAATTACGTAAACTTCAAACTACAATTATTCCGTTGCCACATTTTAACTGGGCAAACCCTAAACCTACCATCACTATCGACAAGGAGGGACCAGAGGGACTTGATTTTCCTTCACTGTATCATACACAGCAAACTAAGCTGCCCTGAGCTGCTATCCAAGATACATCATCCTCCCCTCTATAGAACCAACTATAGATATAACAGCTGCTTACCACGTATCCAAAGAACAGCGAATATTCATGGTCATTAAGACTTCTTAACGACTCTTAAACGACTTTAAATCCCAGCTTAGGACAATGAATAAATAAGACCCGCAACCATCCACAGTATTTCTCCTTGAGTCCGCAACAAAAATTGTTACTTTAATCAATTAATCTTAATATCCTATTGACATTCCACTCAATCTTAATCTACTACCATTCAACTTAGATCATCTTAATATGTAAAACTTGATTCTACCTTTAACTGTACATTAGATGTATTAGGCTAGGACCCGTTGAATAAATAAATAAAATTGAATTATACACTCGTTATTCACGGGTGTACAAGAAGTTAGATTACACCCTGTCTATACTTGTTATATGATTACAGATACAATTTCCGATTTCAGAAAGAGTCAAGGTCTTCTGTGCTTTGGTGTAGACTATTTTTTAGCCGAAAGACGTCACATTAGCTGTAATAATGGAGTGTATCATTTCCGCATACTTTGGTCCAGTGAAAGGGTCAGAACTGGTTAAAATGAAACATATGTTGTTTGTTGGGTGTCAGCCATAACTGACTTTTATTCAGAAAAATTGACAGTAACATGAAGTTATCATGTAACATTTGATGTCTTCATAAAACCATCATTACCACCACCTCCAACATGGAATATTCTGATTCCATCCTCCTGCAATGCTATGAATTTTCCCATTCACCAATGATTCCCAATTTCTGTTATTCTTCTACCGTAAGAATATTCTCGTACCTAAACAAATACCTAAATCTCTGCAATATAGAAGGAATACTTTTCATTCCTATGTGAAAACCATTTGCGGACGCCACAACCAATCAGGTTAAATTTGTAGTTTTCCACTTTTTCAATAGATTTTCCTGACTCTTCTTGGTGTGGAAAATTACATTCCTGAATAGCGAGGAATATTAATATAAAGTAACTTTCCATCAATTCTCACATCGGTTTCCCCTTTATGGATTTTCTCGTGGCTCGACAAATGATATTTGTGAGCAAACAACCTGAAGCAAAACTTACACCTGATAGATTTTTCCCTTGTATGGTTTCTTTCATGCCACAACATATGACCTCTGTGGACAAATGATTTTTTACAAATTTTACATTGATTTCCTTTAGTCTGTATTCTATCAGGCCTCAACGAATCACCCTTTCGGGTAGAAGACTTCGGACTGGATGATGTTTGTCCTTTATGTTTCTTGTGCCTCACCGAATGCTTTTCATGAGCCAATGAGTCTGTCGCCATTTTTTCTTGTGCAATCATCTGACCTCCATGAGCAAATGATTTTTCACTAAAATTGCTCTGCGCTGGTTTCAATCTCCCGTGGAGTTGTTCATGATGCTTTCTATTGCCTTTATCTCTAAAATATTTGGGACAGTATCTGCATTTGAATTGTTTTTCTCCTGTGTGTTTTTTTTCGTGTGTTTCCAGAGAGGTTTCATCCTAAAACATCTTTGACAAAACTTACATGAGAATGGTTTTTCTTTATGAAGTCTCGCATGCTTCAGCAAACGACATTCAAGAACAAATGTTTTCGTACAGACCTTGCAACTAAACGGTTTTTCTTCTACATGTGTCTGCTTCTCGTGCAAAATCAATTGAGTCTTTCGAGCAAAAGATTTTGAGCATTCGTTACACTGGAATGGTTTTTCTCCTGTATGAGTCCTTTCGTATTTGGGTAGTCGTTCAGATTGGTTCAGTTCACTTGTGCTCCCAGTAATTATTGATAATTTTCATAGTTTAAGTTCCTCATATAACTTGAAAGTGGTATCAAACTCTGCAGAAAAGTCTGATACACATGTTATTATTCATCATTTAGAAATTGTAAGGTGCCTTCAAACAGAAAATGCAGTTTTATGCAATAAACTAAAAGGCAGTTCCAAAGAAAAACTGAACAAAAACTTGTGATAATAGTGGAGAAAGATAAAAACTTCAAAACAAAAAAGGTCTATTTGTACCTGCTTGTTGCTGGACCAGTGGCGGAGCAACATTATTTTGCCTAAAATCTGGAAATATGGAAATTTGTGTTAAGTGCAATAAAAAGTTTGACAATGGTCAGTTATTTGCATGTGATAGTTGTAAATTATTACTGTGCAATGAATGTGGAAATTTAACAGGATCCGAAATAAAATGTATGCAGTTGAAAACCAGGAGAAAACTAAAATTTTTTTGTGAGCAGTGTGAAGATGGTTTTTATAAAGTACCAGCCCTCATCAAGGAAATATCAGAACTCAAAGAACTTGTAAAAAAACTCACAGATAAAGAAGAAAGTGCACAGATATCAAATACAACTAGTGTAGGTCAGGGACCAGACATGGAAGAAATGATTTCGGAAATGCTAGATAGGCAAAATAGAGCTTCAAACATAATGATGTATAATGTAAATGAATCACATAAAAATACACAAAATGAACGGAACGCAGAAGACAAGCAAGCAGTTGAGTACATGTTAGAAGATTATAATGTCAA
This sequence comes from Gonioctena quinquepunctata, assembly GCA_018342105.1. Classification (NCBI taxonomy): domain Eukaryota; kingdom Metazoa; phylum Arthropoda; class Insecta; order Coleoptera; family Chrysomelidae; genus Gonioctena; species Gonioctena quinquepunctata. The sequence continues at coordinate 104,178 of JAFIRS010002382.1, forward strand.
CAAAAACAATGTTAAACTGTTTAGGCTTGGGAAATTTAATGAAGCAAAAATTAGGCCAATCAAAGTTATTCTGAGCTCTCCAGAGGACGCTAAACTTGTTTTGAAAAACAAAACAACTAAAATCCCAGGAATGAGAATATCTGGAGACCAAACCAAAGCACAACAAGACTATTTTAAAAGCATTAAAGCCAAACTTGATGAGTACATAAGAAATGGTGATGATTCAAAAACAATGAAGTTTATCAACAATAAGCCAACCATAGTCAATAAAAATGTTACTTCACAACGAAAAAACCTATAAATGACCCTAATATACACCTCTTCACTGATATCATCTACATGAACGCCCAAAGTCTGCTGAACAAAATCGATCAAATTCAAATAAGCATTTTGTGCTACTCTCCAAAAGTAATTCTAGTTAGTGAGGCAAGAATAACAAGTGAAATTGAAGATTCAGAAATCAAACTCGATGGTTATAGTCATGTTCGATGTGATTCTCCAAATCGGCAAACGGGGGCTGTTGTGATCTATGTGAAGAATACTCTGCAGTTTTCAATATAGAAGACTTACATATTAAAGGATAATTATTGGTGTAAGGTAATAAGGATAAATTTTGGTACGTGTCAATGGTTAGTTGGATGTCTATATCATTCGCCATCTAGTTGGATCGTTATTCTTAGAAAATTTGGAAAATATATGTGATGATCTCTTTGCTAGTAATATGCGTTGCATTTGGTGGGAGATATCAATTTAGATTTTTTAAATAACAGTTTTATGTAAGAAAAATCAAAGCTATGTTTCTACAATATGGAATTGATCAATTAGTACTGGACCCCACCAGAATTACAAACAACAGTGAAACGCTAATTGATTATGTACTAGTTAATAATAATTATGCTAATTGTTAAGTGAGCTAAATTTGGATAAAATTAAACTAGATTTAATCTCATGTGATTGGGATACAAGAAATTATAAAATGAGCAAAATTTGGATAAAATTAAACTAGATTTAATCTCATGTGATTGGGATACAAATTCAACAGATGTAAATGTTATATATCAAAATTTTTCCAATAACTGTCAATCAGTTATCAATAAGGTAGCACCAATTCGAGTCTGCCATTACAGAAATAACATACCATGGTTTGACAACGAAATCCATAAAAAAATTAAACAACGTGATAAAACATATAAAGATTTTGTAGCAACTGTTGACTCAAATAAAAGTGTGAAATGGGAAGAATTTAAGAAAGAAAGAAATGAAGTAGTGAATTTATTGAAGAGGAAAAAAGAACAATATTTCTTTGAAAAAGTAGATATGTATAAAAATAACTCTCGACTTATGTGGAAAACATTAAAAAAGCTGATAAACTTAAATTGCCAAAACTTTCCGAGCTGTATAGAATTCAACTTAACAAACCAGAATAATATTGTAAAAAACAAAACTGAAATAGTAAATGAATTTAATTACTACTTCATTACCAGTATTCAGCAAGTTGTTGATAGTATTAATAATGTCGATGACTGGAAATACTACAATTATAATTTATATCCTAATTTTTCCCAGTTTCACTCATTATCCATGAATGAACTGCGTTTAATTATTAACTCTTTAGATAACAAAATTAACGTCCATGAGATCTTGAATTCCAAAATGCTGAAAGTCATTTTTGAAACCTGCGGCCATATCATTTTAAACTTTTTAAATACTTCTTTTCAAACTTCTAAAATTCCCAATTCTTTAAAAGTTAGTACCTTAGTTCCTATACCAAAAGTAAGCAATACAATCAAGGCCAGTGAATATCGACCTATAAATACATTACCACCCATAGAAAAAATTCTTGAATTAGCTGTGTACAATCAGGTACTTGAACATGTTGAAAAAAATGAAATTCTAATAAATAACCAATCAGGTTTTCGAAAAAAATATTCTTGCGAATCTGCATTACAACTTACTTTGTCTAAATTCAAAAGAGAAATTGATAACAATAAATTTGTTGTAGCGGTTTTTCTTGATCTGAAGAGGGCTTTCGAAACGATTGATCGTAATATTCTTTTGATGAAGTTAAAAGGATATGGCATTGATGGTAATGTTTATCAGTGGTTTGCTGATTATTTATCCCATAGAAAACAAAAAGTTAGAGTCCAGGATAACATCTCGCAGGAATCGGATATAAATATAGGTGTTCCACAGGGTAGCGTTTTAGGTCCTCTGCTTTTTATTCTGTACTTAAATGACATAAACTTGTTCGTTAATGTAGACTTTGTAAACTTATTTGCAGATGATACACTATTGGCATGCTATGACACAAACTTAGATAGACCTATTGAGAAAATGAATTCTGCACTCAAGGAAGTTAATGAATATCTCATGGCAAATAAATTGAAATTAAATACAACAAAAACTAAAGGTATGATAATAACAACTAAATATAAGCTACAAAATCTTGATTTAGATGAAGTAAATCTGCAAATTAATAATGAAAAAATTGAAATTGTGGAATGTATTAAATATCTTGGATTCCAGTTAGATAATTTATTACTTTTTGGCAACCACTTCGATTATGTTTGCAAAAAAATATCTAAAAAACTATATTTTCTTTCAAGAATTTCTAGAGATTTATCCACTCAAACAAAAATCACTGTATATAATGCTATTATTCAACCTCATTTTGACTACTGTGCTTCTATTATTTTCCTTTTTAATCTAAATCAAACATCACAACTACAAAAACTTCAAAATCGAGGTATGCGCATAGTTCTAAAAGCGAGTAGATTCACGGAAATAGGAATCATGTTACAAACATTGCAGTGGCTTTCAGTTTCTCTACGATTGTATTACTTATCAATGATCTTTATATATAAAATACTAAATAACTTAGCACCTTCATACTTTAGTGAATTTATTAATTTGAATTCAGATGTTCATGAATATGCCACAAGAAACAACGCCAATTTGTATGTATACAGAACGAATAAGAGAAGTGCCATGAATTCTTTGTTTTTTAAAGGCTTTGCTACTTATAATAAACTACCAAACATAGTTAAAGCTAGTCCATCATTAAGCATTTTTAAAAAGCAGTTATTGGAATCCATACAAAATGAAATGGTTTCTCCCCTGTATGGGTTATCTGATGCCGCACCAAATGTTTTTTTCGAAGATAAGATTTTGAGCATAATTTACAGTTATATATTTTTTCTCCTATATGGCATATCTGATGATCGGATAAAACTGAATTCGATTTAAAAGACTTTGCACAGAGTTTACACTGATATGGTCTTTCCCCTGTATGTAATCTCTCGTGAATCTTCAAGTAATATTTTTGGAAAAAAGTTCTCAAACAAAATTTACATTGATGTTCTTTGTTTTGTGAGTAAATGTCCTTCTTATTGATTGTGGGTCGCTTCTTTATACAGTTTGGCTGCATTCCAGAATCTGAAGGAAAAATTCGGAAGATTAATAAAATACTGTCAACAATTAACGTTTAGTAATATTGATTATATTTCCTTGAGAGGGCAATGAAAAACAACATGGAAAATATTCGAGTGGATCAGAAACGGGCCTCGTAAACAGTGCAAAGTGCAAGGAAGAAAAGGGCAGAGCTCAGGTGAATCTAATACAAGTTTTGAAGAAGACACTGAATTAGAGCCGGATCCAAATACCTGTTAGATATTGATTTGTACATAATTAGGGCTTAAATTAGGTTAGGTTTTTTGTATACGTTAGTGATTGGAGTGCGATCAATTCGAATGGCTATGTTATCTAAGATAGGTAATGATGTGTCCCCTTCATCAAAGTTAAATTGTGATAAATACGGTTATGCTAGGCGTTTGTGACTCCAGTCATAGTTGCCAACATGAATCATTTCAATTGCCCACAAATATGATTGTTTTACGTAGTTTATTTACACAAAAAATATATAAAAAATTAATGGAAAATTTATTTGAAGCAAACAAGATACTCACTTCACTAAACTGGGTTTACAAAACCACGATAAGTGTTTCGCTCACAATAGCATCTTCAGTTGCTTTATTTTCTATATTTAATACTTCGAAATCGTTAAAAAAACAATTTTTTTCAGCCAAGAGTTGAGTAGCAAAAGTTGAATTTGTTTTTCCATTGACAAAACTTTTCCTATGTTCTATAATTGTTCTGCTTGATATAATAATAATAATAATAATATACTTTATTGTCATTAAGAATAAATCTTGTGGACAAAGCTTGTGAAAAATAAATATAAATGTAAAAAATAGAAATATAAAATGTAAATATAAAAACACCTACAAAAAAGTAAAGTTAGAACATACACTATAACGTTCATCGTCGAATTTTGTATCAACATGGTTGTGTGCAGTTTGGTTTAAAAATATTATCAAAACTTATATAATACACATATAAACATATACAATTATATATAATATTACATAAATGAACACACCAAACAAACAAACCATATATTTTTTTTGTACAAGACTTTGTCAATAAGATCCTGATCTTCAGACAATAAAGTATATTTGATTTGATCCAAGCAAGAATATAAACAAAAATCTTATATGACATATATTCAACTATGCACATTTTGTCACGTAAATTTATCATTATAGAACTCTTGCATATTATAATAGGGTCTATCAGCCAGAAATGTTTTTACTCTTATTCTAAACATTTTGTTGGTCAAATTTGCCTCTTGCATCTTATATCTGAGGGCAAGTGATTAAACATCTTGACCCCATTGTAATAAATAGAATCCCTGGCCAAATTTGCTAAAGGAATTGACAATTTCAACGCGGTGGAACGGGTGTTATAAGAATTGCACGAAGCCTCGAATAGGGACATATTTTTGTAAATGAGACAAACCGATTCCAAAATGAACAAAGCAATCACTGTTGAAATATTTTCCTCAACGAATTTGTGTCTGCACGAATCACGAGGTTTAATCTTACACATATACCTGATAGCCCGTTTCTGCAGTACTAATACAGACAGAAATGCTGATAAATTGCATATTCCCCAAAACGGTATTCCATAACGTAGGTGAGATTCTAAGAGGGCATAATACAACGTTCTGGCAGTTTTAATTCCCAAATTTATTGAAGTTACACTCACTGCATAACATCCAGAAGAAATTTTACTTTTAAGATGTTTGATATGTTCAATAAATTTGAGCTTTTGTCAATGTGAATACCTAGAAATTTAGTTTGAGTCTCGTTCTTGATCACTAAGTTATCACCAAATGACAGGTCATCAAGAGCACATCTGAATGATATAATGTTTGTTTTAGTGGTATTGAAGGATAACAAATTAGCATTACACCACTCCTTGATTTTCTTCATATCAGTAGATATTGCATTGTATAAATCATTTGAGTTTTTGTTGTTCCACAATATCGTCGTGTCATCAGCGAAAAGAGTGAATTTTCCAGAAATGCTCAAATTTGCAAGGTCATTGACATATAATAAGAATAAAATGTGCCCTAAAACTGATCCTTGTGGCACTCCACACATAATATCCTATTTTTCTGAAAGTCCTGTTGTTCTTACCATTTGATTCCTTCCTGAAAGGTAAGAATCAAACCATCTGAGCGTCATTTCTCTGCAGCCGTATTGGTGAATTTTTCTTAGCAAGATCTTATGATAGATCACAAAAGACCGCAGCAGTTACATTACCAGAATTCAACTTTGAATAAATATCATAAAGAAATGAAAAGATGGCATCGTGCGTATTTTTATTGCTTTGAAAAGCAAACTGGCTTTCACTTAAAATATTGTGACGTCTTAGGAAATCCGTCAGACGTATTTTCACAAGTTTTTCGATAACTTTGGCTATAGTTGGAATGAGGGAGATTGGGCAAAGATTCGCGGGATCATCTGAATCTCCACCTTTGTATAATGGAAGAACAACAGATGTTTTCAGAAAATCAGGAAAAAATCCATTGTGGAATGAGGTGTTGATTAGAGATACCAATGTTTGCAGTGCATTAATTGGAAGATATTGGATAATTTTTATGGAGATTCCATCATAACCAGTTGCATTTTTATTCTTTATAATCCTCAAAATATCTACTAATGCGTTAATATTTGTATCGTACAGAGTTAGGTTATCCTCAATTCTGACATCTTCAAGATTTAATAAGGGATCATAAGGAATCACTTTGGTCTATATAAAAATTTGCCCAAGAGCCACAAATTAATAAATTTACTATTATCTGTTTTGTATGCAATATTAATGTTGTTTTTACGTAAGAAAGTAGTAACTTTTTCGGTAGAATGGCCTAAATATGTAATAAAATATTAATAAAAAAACTTTTTAAAGACAAGCTTTTATTCAAATGCACTAAAAAGTAAAAAATAATTGCTTTGGATGTGTGACGTAGGTTATTCCGTGGGTTATAGATTCAAAAACTTGTGCAAAGCTTTCGGTTCGAGTACAAAAGCGACAAACTTTTGAATCTATAACTCACGGAATAACCTACGTCACACATCCAAAGCTATTATTTTTTACTTTTTAGCGCATTTGAATAAAAGCTTGTTTTTAAAAAGTTTTTTTATTAATTATTTTATTTTGTGCTTTTTATCACTTGAGTACGTCTCAATCTATGCATTTTTGTTAAAGCTTCGTTATTATGAGGCCTTTTTTTCCTGTAAGTTTGAGGTATCTAGTCGTTCAATGAGGAGACCATCTTCAATTTATGAATTTGAACTAGAATCAATAATCTTCGTCTAAATTCATAATCTCCGACCCCAAAAACCCCAACATACCAATTTTGAATCGAATCGGGTCATAATTACAAAACTTATCTGCCAACTTGAATTTGTAAAGTTTGATAAAAATTCATAATCTCCTACCCCGAAAACCCCCACATATCAATTTTGAATAGAATCGGACCATAACCACAGAGATCATCGGCCATCTTGGAGGCGCCATTTCAATTTTATGAATTTTAGAGAAAAATTCATAATCTTTGACCCTGAAAACCCCCACATACCAATTTTGAATCGAATCGGAACCATAAACCTAAATCTCGTCCGCCATCTTGGAGCGCCATTTTGTTTTTTTCTCTAACAAAAATCTATGAGCCGCCAATTCAATTTCATAAATTTTGACAAAAAAAATTCATAATCTTCGACTCCGAACACCCCCACATACAAATTTTTAATAGAATCGGACCATAATCACAAAACTCCTCCGCCATTTTGGAGCCGCCAACTTAAATTTATGAATTTTGACAAAAAATTCATAATTTCCGAAAACCCCCACATAGCAATTTTGAATCGAATCGTACCATAATCACAAAACTTGTCCGCCATCTTGGAGCCGCCAACTTAAATTTATGAATTTTGACAAAAAATTCATAATCTCCGACTCCGAAAACCCCCACATAGCAATTTTGAATCGAATCGGACCATAATCACAAAACTTGTCCACCATCTTGGAGCCGCCAACTTAAATTTATGAATTTTGACAAAAAATTCATAATCTCCGACTCCGAAAACCCCCACATAGCAATTTTGAATCGAATCGGACCATAATCAAAAACTGTCCGCCATCTTGGAGCCATCGTGAATTTATGAATTTTGACAAAAAATTCATAATCTCCAACCCCCAAAAACCCCTACATACCAATTTTGAATCAAATCGGACCATAATCATAAAACTCGTCCGCCATCTTGGAGCTTTCATCGTGAATTTATGAATTTTGACAAAAAATTCATAATCTCCAACCCCCAAAAACCCCTACATACCAATTTTGAATCAAATCGGACCATAATTACAAATCTTGTCTGCCATTTTGTTTTTTTCTCTAACAAAAATTGCATAATGCATTGTCACCGGAATTATGAACACCTGCCAAATTTCAGCTCAAACGGATGTCAGCAAGTTCTCCAAAAATGGATTACAAATTTTTAACCGTAAAGAATGGCAGAACGAACGAATGACATAATAATATTTATTCATTCCTCGTTTAAAAGTACAAAATAAAAAGAGAGATTTATATAAGTACAATGACAAGGAAAACGTCAGAGGGTTTGTACAATTAAGACAATTAAAAACATTTTTTTATCAGTTAAAATTCATCTAGTGAGTAGCAATTTTTTTCCAATAAGGCTTTCTTTAATTTTGCCTTGAAAATGTCTAAATTTGGAGAATTTTGTATCCCATCATCTAACTTGTTGAAAAGTTTAGGTCCAAGATAAACAAAGCTTTTTTGATATAGAGTCGATCGATGTATATTTGGCATTAACTGATTTTTGAAACGGGTTGCGTACTGATGTTGCTGAAATAGAAATTTTGATTTGTTTCTGTATACATAGATACGTGATTCATAAATATAAAGACCAGTGATAGTAAGTATTCTAAGATTTTTGAAAGCATCTCTACAAGATTATCTCCATCCGATACCGGAGATAATTCTTACTGCACTCTTTTGCAGAATAAAGACTTTCAGCAGCTGACCCTTTCCCCCAATTCAGGATTCCGTAGCGCATATGACAGTTTATAGTCGCATAATACAAATTTAGTAGTATCCTCTTACTGCAGAAATTAGCCATAAATCTCAGAGCATAAAATTCCTTCTTAATTTATTACAAAGTGTTTCAATGTGAGGGGTCCACGTAAGCTTGTAGTCCAACATTAGACCTAACATTTTAGCAGTTTCACTAGATGTAACTTGCATTGCCTCATTTTCGTAGATACTAAAGCTTTCTGAGAAATTTCCAATTGTGAACTTTATCAAGGACTTTATCATACGAACAAAGCAAGTTAAATAAAAGCTTGTAAAAACTTTAAAATTATGTTTTCTTTGAAATGTTTTTTACGAAGTTTTCTTCTATTAACAGCAATTTGTTTAATTATAGATTTTCAAGAAACAGAAGAAAACAAAAGTAGGAGGAAGAATCAGGAACCACTTCGACAACTGAGAGTACAAACAAACTCTATGAAACAATAATAGGTACTATTGTTGTGAGTGTGACAAATATTAAAATTCAAGGAATTTATCCTAGACATTCATTTTTAGCCAAAGTGTATGTACTATTAAAATGGATCCATATATACGAGATTTTTCCATAACCAAACTGGATACATTTTCATTAAGTAATACAGAGGTGAAAGAAGTAGAAACTAGAAAGACAAATATATTTTATTTTTTTAAACAAAACCTAGTTACATTACATGAAAAACTTGATAATGAATAATAAATATTTCAACATTCATTACAGCAAATTTTATATCAGCAGTGAACTGCTCGGTGCTTAAGGAGGAATTAATGATATGAGTAAGAGGTTAGCAAACGAAAGGTAAACTTTTTTTAATAAGTATGTAGCCACGTAGTCATATTTGGCACTTTTTTTTACCTTCGATTTTGTTACCTATTTTCAGTATGGGAGTATTACACTCAAAGCCGATGGGCGATTTTGCGAAATGAGTTCCATGTTTCTCATTAAAGAAGCGATTAAGGATTTCTGCACCTAGAAAACCGTTTTCAAAGTAGGGCTGTACATCATTATTTCCCGTAATTTCGTTGATGATTTGCCAAGAAATTTTCGTTATGTTCTTGGATTTTGACAGTCTATCATCAATAAACTTATTTTTTTTCATCTTTCAATAGATGATTATATAGTTTTTGAGCGGTTTTAAAGTCTTCCTTATGTTTGGGCGAGGTAGATGCTAATTTCTGCAAGTTGATCATTCTGTTTTTTGCCCCCGAAATATCAGGAGATTTATATGTAAATTTCACATTATTATTGCTATAGTTTGTGGTATTGAGCGAAAAATGTTTGTTAAAGTATATTAGAAAAGAATAAATTATCTGTATGGGCTAGAAAACATTATTTTAGAAACATGCATGCATGCATTTTTGTTTGTATTAAGATCAATAAGTTGGGTAACATTGAATTAATACCATACCTTTTGTGAAAGAGCTTGATATAATTTCTGGACATTTTCCCTTCTTTCTATCAATATATGTTCTTCAGAATTTATTGCCTTTTCATCAATTTTAGATTTGACATCTTCATAAATGATATCTATCTCATACTCAGTTTTAGTATCTACTGCTCCACAGATGCCATCTTCATCGGCTATGACGTCCTCTTGTTCATCAGCACCTACAATACATTCGAAACATAGGTGTCATGCTTCAAACTGCCCCCAATATGCCGAAATAAGAAGCAATCAAATGTTCATTAATTATAAGATCAAATTACACTGAAATTGATAGAAATTGTTACTAAAAATGAAACAAAGAGTTCTACAGCTTTAAGAAGTTAAGTTCATACTTTTGGGAGGCTATCATTACTTTCCTTTTTGAATATTCGAGGGGGAGGGGGAGAAAATATGTAATATGGAAAATAATGTACTCAACACTCACAAATAAGACTGTGCTTGGATTCCTCAGAGTCTTCCTCACTGCCCAAGTAGCTAACATAACTCACATTTAATTTACTGATTGACTCTTTTTCAGGGGGCTCTTCTTTTATTATTTCTCCAAACAAAGTTTCATCCACTACACGGTCTGTTTCCATTTTTACGAGATTGTCATAAACACATTTCTACATCTTCGTGGGAATTCGGTGAAATTAATGAAATCCTAAAATATCCTAGTTCATCATGAACCCTGAAAACCTGACAAATCAACAAGCAAACGTAACCTTGATTTATATTCTTCTTTCCTCTTTAGAATAATTGTGACCGCTATCACCCCTAGAGAGCGCTTTCCACATCCACCATATGTTACTTCATGAATCCGATCATAGATGTCACCCCATCACTCTGAATCACAAACAGCTGATTCAGGGGCGAGATTACTGAAAAACGATATTTAGGCCCGGTTGTTCAATGCGAGTTTGAACCGTTGATTATCTAAACTCGGATTATTAATTAACTATGGATTAGAACGTTATGCATTTTTCAATCAAAAACTAATCCTGGATTCCTTAACTCATTGTTTTCATATGTTGGCAACACATTTTTCCGCTTGTACCTTCATTCGGACCGTTCAGAAACATCAACATTGAATCAAACTTAACCTAAAAATTCGTAGTTTTGTCAAAAGTTTACAGAAAAATTGATCAAAAACAGCCTAGTGTATTGTATAAATTGTTAGGCGTCTCTTAAGAAAAAAATTACTCATAATTTCACTCGTAAAAAAATTCCAAGATATTGTAGAATGTAAAAAACAGACGCAGTTACTAATTCGCAAAAATGGAATTTTGAGCTATAATAATACAATACCATGTGAGGAGGTCCCAAAAAAAAGGAATAGCATCTTAACAATAAAAGACAAAATTTCTACTTGGGCTCTGTCCAAAGCAGATTTTGTAGATTTACGAAAACGATCATTCCAAGAACACAAGTTGAAATTAATACACATGAAAGAAAAACACCAACTTTCCTTGGAACTACAAAGGGAGGAGTAGAATCTAGATAAAACCCATATGATTGAGATATATAAACAAACATTATCTTTGAAACATAACTCATCAATAAATCAATATTTCCTGAGAACAGATCATGTAGTTTTTCATTTTGCATTTGTGATGATTTAATTTTAGTTTTTTATGTCAAACTTTTTGGTATGCAAAATCAAGATTTGATTTTTATTTGGAAGTTTATTTTTTATTACGATTTTGCCTTTGTAGTGAGGGGTGATTTTTTGTATTTCTGTTAGTTGCGGACGATTTCTTTAGGCAAGCGAAATCTATTCAAAAATTATTTTTCTGTCCATTCTTCCAAATGGTTTCTAGGTACCGTAATTTCGGGTGACTTTGGCTTACTTGAATTCAAAGAATGTCTACGATTAATTTGTAAACATAAATTGGTATTATTATATACCAAAATATTGATCTTTGGCCACTCTTTCAAATTAGCTATTTCAAATTGTGATTAAGACTTTGTATGTGGATATATAAAAAAACATGGTGTGCAAAGTCACCCGCATATTGAGGGCTGGCTTTGACCCATGGCTTAAATTTTGGGTGATTTAAAAGTAATCCGACGGATAAAATAAGCAAAATAAATTTGCCCATAAAAACGTTATATCATTTTTAATCATCATAAATGAGTAAAAAAACATATTGCTAGTTGCAGACAAATTTTAGGCAAGTTGAATTTGGTTGCAAATGACTCCTAAATGGAATACAGTGTTGCAGGTATATATACAATAGAATTACGAAAAATCAATCCGATAAAAAACAGGTTTAAATTTTTTATAATTAATGTCTATTTCTGAAAATGAGCCAGTCACCCGAAATTACGGTACATTGTCTAAATACGGGTATATTTCTTCTTGGGGCAATAATATCAAACATTCGTCTGTTATATCTGCGAACATCTTTGCAGTCGGGTATAAAACAAAAATATTCAACACAATAATAATTTTCAGAATAGTCAATGTCTATTGAAATGTCAAACAATCAAATCGGTTAGAATCGACAAATTATCTCCTTAAACCCCCGAATTCATGAGATTAACTTAAACCATGGTTAAACTAGGTTTATCTCATAAACCCGTTTTGAACAACTGAAACAAAAATGGTAATCCTGGTTTGAGCCAAATCACTTGGTCATCCTCGATTGAACAACCGGGCCTTAGTGTCCAATCCGAAAGAGAAAAATGACTTTCGAAAATTTCTCTACCTAATCAACATACTTCAGAGTATTACCGCGTTTTGGAAGTACGATGGTGACTCGGCAGTGTTATTTTTTGGGGATAATATTCTCCTTGATTCGAACTTGCTTGCTTGTTTTTCATGGCTCTATCTTTACAGATAATTAGCTAGCTTCGAAGAACGTAGAATGAAGGAAATAATGTCACATAATAGAGAGTTATTGCAACGTCCGTTTTATAGTTCTTATAATAAAGTTTCTTTTATTTTGACATATACGAATGCGCATTGTATCCGACTTTGAGTATATCCTCAATCTAAAATACAGGCATCCGTTACTATATTTCAAATAAAGGCCAAGAACTTTTTATTAAAAGTTCCTTTATTTTGACAGATTTGTTTTTTTTCTGTCATATATCTGTCGCCAGTTGAAAATCTAAAGTTTGTTAAGCACTGCTCGTCTATATATTTTCAAAATCTAAGATGTCTTAAAACTTATACCTGTAGAAATTTGGGATCGACTTGGCGACACTTGGCCAACTTGATAATAGAGATTACTAACGTGTCAGATGGCGCCAATTTCATTTTAGTTTCAATTCAGTAACATGGTATATTTATTTGCTCAGCTTTCTTTTTGAGACGAACTGTTCGCGGGTTATAATTATAGCTTCACTATTGGTTGAAAAGAGACATCTTGCAAACTTCACCAATAGCAAAGCTAGAATTAGAAGCCCCCGAACATTGCACAAAGGAAACAATGTCATGTTATTTTTCGTATTTTGTACCATTTGAATTTGAGGTTAACTGCATTTTGAGAGACGGAGAATTGGAAATGAAATTGTCATTAAATTGCAGAAAATAAAAATTCAATGCATACAATATGATCTGCGGCTTTATACTGTCCACACAATATACAAATGTGGCCCATTCTACAAAAAGTATCCGTACACACTACACTACCTGAAAATAAACAATTCCTCACGCACTAATGAACTGATGACCGAGTGATTTTTTAAAGAACAAACTCAGGAATAAGCTAAGAAAGATTTCAAATCAAAGAGATAGAAAACGCATAGATACCGACAAATCACTGAAAATAATTCAGAAATTAAGTTCTGACATTAAGCGAGAATGTAAACAAACATTTTTGGACGGCGCCATCTATCACAGACTTCCACATAGAGAAGCTCTGTTGAAGTAATAGGTGGTGTCCCCTCAAAAATCTAAACAATATCGAATCAGTTCATTCTCTAGGGTTTTTAGACATCTTATCAAAATCAAATAAAGCAGGTTCATTTGGTGGTGGTATATTTTGTAGTCCAACAATATTGTGAAGAATTCATTCGTCCAAGTGTCACTTATGCGTCCAACTAACGAACAATAGAGTGATTCTTTTCATAAGTTTATTTTTCTGGTAAAACAATGACTGAAGAAAAATTTAAAAAAAGATTGAGATTCACATTCGAAGACGATATAATTTTATTACGTGAAGTTTTTTCACGTAATTTGAGGTACTTGTCAAAATAAGCATCTTGGAAGAAGTTTGTTGCAATAACACCCTTTCGAAATCGCATTAGAGGATACTTTAGTAGCGGATCTTTTAATAAAGTCAGCGCTTATTTGTAAGTTACAATAACTCTCTAATGTTTAGGAAGTATTTTTCAATTTATTTTACAATTAAATTAAATGTTCACAATGACCACCATTCACTTCTTGACAATAAGCAAGTCGATCTTGGAATTCTCGTACATTTTGTAGGACCTCAGGGGTATAACTAATTAATTTCTTCCGTTATCCTAACTTTTAAATCTGCACTATTGTCTGGTCTATTGAAATGTACTTTTGATTGAAAAAATGGCGGCTCTAAGATGGCAGACGAGATTTGTTCATGGTCCGACTCAACTCAAAATTTGTTTTATGAATTTTTTTGTCAAAATTCATAAAACCAAAATGGCGGCTCCAATATGGCCGACGATCTCTGTGATTATGGTCCGGTTCTATTCAAAATTGGTATGTAGGGGTTTTCGGGGTCGGAGTTTATGAATTTTTTGTCAAAATTCATAAATTCAAGATGGCGGCTCCAAGATGGTGGACAAGTTTTGTGATAATGGACCAATTCGATTCAAAGTTGGTATGTGGGGGTTTTCAGGGTCGGAGATTATGATTTTTTTGTCAAACTTCATAGAATTCAAAATGGCGGCTCCAAGATGGCGGACGATCTCTGTGATTGTGGTCCGATTCTATTCAAAATTGGCATGTGGGAGGTTTTCGGGGTCGGAGATTATGAATTTTTGTCAAAATTCATAAATTCAAGATGGCGGCTCCAAATGGTGGACAAGTTTTGTGATAATGGACCGTTTCTATATAAAATTGGTATGTCGGGGTTTTTAGGGTCGGAGATTATGAAATTTCTTCTAGAAGCCAAAGACTTGGAACATAATTTACACGTGAAGGTCCTTCATTGGTATGAATTCTCTCGTGCACAGATAAATTTGATTTTGCAGAATTTTTTTTTCGACAATTTGCAATGGAACCGTTTTTCTCCTATATGAGTTCTCTCGTGTAGCATCCAGTGATGTTTGTAAGAAAACGTTTTTGAACAAAATGCGCAACCATAAGGTCGTAGGTCCTCCCCTGATATCATTTTCCTTTATCGGATCGTTTTATCCTCTTCTGTAGCAGCACCATGATAAAGCTGTATCCAGGAATCTGAAGGAAAAATTGGGGAGGATTGGCTAAATTTTGTCAAAATTATATGGAGAACGTTTACACAGGAAAAAGATAAAAAAACACAATCTCAACTTGTAATTACATCTCTAATAGGAAACCATTGTTTTTTCATCAAGTCAAGAGGAATGTTACGTTCATTTTTGGCTTTAGAACATTTTCCTCTGGAATAAATGAACTTCACTAGTGTTATTGTGCAATACTTTTATTTCAGTTTGGATTATTACATATTTTTAGTATCATGGTATGTTTAGAGAACGATTTGGTGATACGCCACTGGTTCTCTGCATTCACAAACTCTGCAGTGGATTTCGCTTCTGTGCGTGTCTGAGTTTCAATGGGCAGGGATGCAGTGTTGCCAAGCATCCAATGGGTAATTTCTCTAGACATGTCATCGAAGGTTGGAGAAAGATTGTTTTCTATTTTATCGTGAGTGTCTGATATCATGGGTCGTCATGTCGAAAGGAGGCTCTAGTTCCTGAGGAGAGCAAAATCTGGGGGAGCAAAATCTGTAGACGAGGGTGCTGTTAAGTTTGATGGTGCCGAAGATGAGGAAACGGAAGCTTGACTTCGGGCATTTTTGTGGTGGTCGATGTTGAATAATCAACTATGACACTTGTTCGGAAACTCCATTTTCCTGTCACTTGTTGCTGGGAAGTCATTGTGTGCGTGTGGAATTGGTTCTAAAAAATCTATGGTCTTTGCACCATCCACTAGTTGGGATATCTTTTCGGACCAAATTCAGCGAGTTCAGAGTACATTGGTTGGGTATTTATCTGGATTTGCACTCTTCGGAGGATTTGATACGCCACACCACGTCGACCTGTTTGTCGGACTTCTGGGACATTTTTTTACATCAAACCTAACAGATGCGTTGAGGTCGAGTGTGTCCTTTCAGCGGAAACCATCCATTTCAACCATGGGGCGCAGTTTGATGGTGCTGTCCGAGTGAAAAACCCCTAACGGCCAAAAATTTTTTTTCTGGTTTTTTGTTTAGCTTGGACCTTTGTTTCGTGGACGTTTGGACTTGTTGGAATGTTGGTTTTCCACATACTTCTTGAGGAAGGCCAATGGTTCTTTTGAGTAAAGAGTGGTCCTGTTCATAGTCTACCGGGTGACCAATTCCGAATGCTGGTAGGATGCCATCCCTTCGTCTGCAGGGTGATTCCACAAGAAATGATCACCAGGATATACCTTATGGTTCTATAACAT
Source organism: Gonioctena quinquepunctata (assembly GCA_018342105.1). Lineage (NCBI taxonomy): Eukaryota > Metazoa > Arthropoda > Insecta > Coleoptera > Chrysomelidae > Gonioctena > Gonioctena quinquepunctata. The sequence goes on from JAFIRS010002382.1 coordinate 120,721, forward strand.
TTTTGTTTTATATGTTGTAATTATATTAACGTTCTCCCTTTACGCATTCTATGCATTATTTACATGTTAGTACATTTTAGTTATTTGAACATACCTGTTACTCCCGTACTGTTAATTATATTATATATATATATATATATATATATATATATATATATATATGTAGGCATTATTCTGTGTGAAATAATTTATTTGTAACTGGTACTCGGTTGAGTTGAGTCTAACTGGACTTCGCCGAGGATAATCAAAATAAAGACATTTTATTATTATTATTATTTGCAAGACCATGGACAGTGGTGCCTCATTAGGATGAAACACATCACAGGGATTTATCTTGGAATTGGATCTCGAAAGTTAATTGTTGATTTCGAAAAGTTGTTTATGAATGAATGAATACGTTTATTTAGGAAATCCTAATATACATACAATAATAATAATAATTATATACAGTAATAATAATAATACGAAGGCGTAAAAGGGCCAACAACAAAATATTTTTTTAACTTTTGGAATTGCCACTTTGAACTGACAATTGTCACTTTGAAGTCACAATTGTCACTTTGAACTGATAATTGTCACTTTGAATTGACAATTGTCACTTTGAATTGACAATTGTCACTTCAAACTGAATTGCATTTTGAAGTGACAATTTCAATTTGAAGTGACAATTGTCACTTTAAGTGACAATTGTTACTTCGAACTGACAATTGTCACTTCGAACTGACAATTGTCACTTCAAAGTGACAATTGTTAGTTCAAAGTGGCAATTCAAAATATTAGTATGTGAAATTGTTTCGAAGTGAAATTGTCAGTTCGAAGTGACAATTGTCAGTTCAAAGTGACAATTGTCACTTCAAAGTGACAATTGTCAATTCAAAGGGGCAATTCCAAATGTTTAAAAAATATATTTTGTTGTTGGCCCTTCTACGCCTTCGTATAATAATGATAGTAGATAAACAATAATAATTAATATATAAATAGAGTAATACAAAAAATAAAAATAAACGCAAAAAGATTGAAATTTAAAGATTTGAATAACTTAGATTACACCTCTACTAACAATTTGGAACATAATAATGATAATAAATGTTAATAATTAAGTTGAGTCCATTGTTATTCTGCATCATTCAACTTTACCTATAATATGTTGTTTGTTTTGATATAATTATTTAGTTTAGACAAAATATATAAAGATTTTTGCTTTGTTTTACTTCTTTAGGCAGCTTATTGAATTGATTCAATCCTTTATAAAACAATATTTTCATTGAGCTGGTTAGGCTGCATTTCGGCAAGTGAAAATGATCAATTTGTCTTGTCTCATAATTGTGATTACTATTTCGATAAGTAATGAATTCATCAAAATAAGATGGTAACATATTATTAACAGTTTTGGAAATAAATATCATTGCTGATCTGTATAACCTGCCTTTTATTGTAATGTGTCGAGCATAAACTTTATGCTGGTACAACGATCACACTTTAGTATCACTCTCATACCTCGATATTGTAATTTTTGTAAAGTCAAAATTTTGTTTTGATCAAAACCATACAGTAATGTACTACAATATTCCAAATGTGGCTGTATAATTGTGTTGTATATAGTGACCTTAGAAGTAACTGAGAAGAGATAAGAAATTCGTGTAAAAAAGTAAAGTTTCTTTGCTATTTTTTTAGTTATATATTTGAAATGTGTATCCAAAGATAAACAGTTGTCCAACATGAAACCCAAGTATTTAATTTCTGTTACAAATTCGATTTTTTCATTATTGATTTCCAAAAGACAAGAATTTATGTTTATATTTAGTGGTCAGAATCATGGCTTTTGTTTTGGAAACATTTAATTTCAACTTGTTGACGTTCAAGTACTTGTGAATTTTCTCTAAGCAGATATTCATTTTTGTTAAAGCTACATCTAAATCTTTATGAGATATGGATAACAGTGTATCATCAGCAAATAAATTCATAAAGTCGCAGTTGTGACATAAGCCGATGTCATTAATATATACTAAAAATAGTAAAGGACCCAAAACGCTTCCTTGAGGTACACCAAATTTTGTGTCAATAGGATATGAACATTATTAACTTTAGTGATTTGCCTTCGACCATTTAAGTAGTCCTTAAACCATCTTAGTACGGTTCCTTTATACCTACTAGCTTGTTGTTTATGATTGGTTGTGTATACTTACTTGTTGTGATGTTTTACTGAGATATTATTACCCATGCGGAGTTGTTTAGGTATTAGAAGGCGCTACATTTATTGCGTACTATTGTTGTATTCACTCGCGTTGTTGCCATGCTAAAGGGATTATCTGCGATATGGTTTAGATGCTAGTAGGCCTATATTTATTGTTTATTATTGCTGCTGCCACTGATACGCGGTATTTGAGATGGCCTAAAGCTTATCATGAATATTTGGGGACATTTGATCCACGCGTGCGTGCGATTTTATGTGTTATCGCCATTTGATACTTTGCCAAGCTCCTAGTATATAGGTATGAATATGATGAGCTTGTTGGTTTTTGTTTAGTGTCTACTGTTGGACACTTTGATAAATTGATTATTTCGATATTTAGACGCACTTGTAACTTGATTGGTAATCGATGCTTGGATGCTATTGTTGTGCTTGAAAACTTGAAGTATCTGATATTTTGCTTAAATTCAACCTTTTGTTGTTGTTGTTAATGTGTACTTACAGATACAGATGACAGAGTAATTGATCTTTTGTTGTTTGTCTCACTTCGTTTTTTATTTTTGTTCCAATCCTTTGGTGAAATGAGGTTTGAAAAAGACTATTATTGGATATTTGGAGAGGAATAGATTTACCTGGCGCCCATTTCCAACTATGATAATTTCAGTGATCACTTAACGAACCTTCCCATCTTCACTGTAGCTTAGCCGCAAATATCCTGAGACAAGTACAAGCTAGTGTGTCGTTGTACGGTTTCAGGAAGTAGAGAAAATTCAAAAAGGTTATAAATGAAAGTATTAAATGCAAATAAAGATGACCTTTTAAAGTAATACATCTCTCTTTTTTCTTAAGTATAGTTAAGTAATTTTTCCATTATTCCGTTTGAATTTTCCAGTTTATTAAATAGGAATTAATGAGTTGTCTCGATATTTTTATGAGTTGAAAATTTGGGTGAAGTTCAATAATATACCTACCTCTAAGAGGATGAGAGTTTGTAAGAGAAGTCACAATTGTTGGTATGGGTATTGTTGGTATAGTTTATAGAGGTATAATCCCTGATATTCAATCGGGCTTCAGAGAACACTACAGTACAACCACAACGTTACTCAACTTGGGCGATGAAATTTTCAAATCTTTGGATAATGGTCGATTGGGCTGCTTAACTTTGCTGGATTACAGTAAGGCCTTCGACACCTTGAATCATGAATTACTTTGCAAAAAACTTCATTTTTTTGGATTTGACGAAAATGCTGTACAATTAATCAAGAACTATCTCTCACAACGGACTCATCGAGTTAAATTAGATAATAAGATGTGGAATGCCTTACCAGTTAATTTTGGTGTGCCACAAGGTTCGGTACTAGGGCCATTGGTATTCTCTCTCTCTCTCTATATATATATATCAGATTTCCATGAATTCATAACATCTTGCAAAATCTACCACTACGCTGATGATACCCAAATATATATCGACTTTGAGTATGAGGACTCGGATATTTGCACTACACAAATCAACAAAGATTTGGAAAATCTTTTTAAGATATCCTCCGCACACAATTTGAAATTGAATGCCGCCAAATCATCGGTGACGTTATTCGGCAATCGAAATAAAAGGGCCTTGGTTGAGCAAAACTTCGCCATATCAATTGATCGCGACATTATACCTTCAACCGCGGGATGCAAAAACTTGGGTGTTTGGTTTGATTCTGAGCTCAAATTCTCCAAACATATCCAAATGCTATGTAGTACCTTTTTGGCACAATGAAACAACTATTTCCTCACAGGCACGTCCTTCCTCAACAAATTAAGATAAAACTATGTGAAAGCTTAATATTTTCAAAATTGTCTTATTGTGACCAGCTTTACGGGTCTGCAATAATGAACTCTAATCTGAACAGGTTACAATTAATCCAAAACTCTTGTGCTCGTTTTTGCAGTGGTCTCAGAAAATACGATCGAATATCTAATAAAATAACAGAATTGGGTTGGTTGAAAATAGATAAAATGTTCAAACTTCACACTCTCACTCTTACGCATAAAATTATAAAAACGGAGAAGCCCCCATATATATATGGTAAACTCAGATTCCTAAAGCATAATTATGTTGATACTAGGAAAAAACAGACTTTACAAATTCCCAAGCATCGCACCTCACTCTTTAAACGAAGCTTCATTTACACTGCTTCCAAGCTTTATAATGATCTTCCGACTCTTTTTAGGGATTATTCAATAATTAATTTCAAAAGAAAACTCAAACTTTCTTTTTTTTTCTCTGGAATCTTAGTCACCCAACGTCTCACGAACCTTGCCATGTAAACCTAACCTGAGTCATGTATTTAATAGTTATTAGTATTATTATTTAGTAGTTATTTATATGCGTATATATGTTTGTTTGAAGGTTGTAGACGATGTGGTAACTTGATTACTATCGTTTCGGACGTCCATCGTCTTAATGTATTTAAAAGGTTTTCATGACGTTTCGAATGCTTGTATCTGCAATCGTCTTCAGGTGAATACTGACAAGTTTAGGTGCTACTTACCAATTTGTATGACTGTCGGCGCAATGATGCGTGCAATTCCGCCATGTGCAGCGGTGCGTGTAATTATATGTGCGTGTAAATATATGTGTTTAATGTGAATATGTATGTAAATTTATGTGATGTGTGTGGGTATATTTATTTTATTAATTGCATTGATGTATATTTATTGTTTGTTATATCTATGAAATATTAATCTCTGCCACCACTATTATATTCTGTTTGCATTTGTATTTTTGATCGATTTCTTCTTGTTTATTTTTTTTTTCTTCAAATTGTTTGTAAAAAATTGGTAAAGTTGAAAAACAGCTCTCAGCTAACACTTCACCATTTCATATTACCTAAATATGAATAAAGGCGATTTATTATTATTATTATTTGAAAGTAGAATGTTGTAAATTTAGTAAAAAAAAGAATCTGAGATTTATATGATAATAAAATAAAGGTTCATGATTAAGTTACGCGTGAAATTGATATATGAATGAGAATATAAAAAGAACTGAAAAAATATAACTCTCTTACAAGAAACTACGGCACATATTCCTCCAGGCATGATCTGAAGTAAACTGCCTAGGAATTATGTCAACACTTCAGCATTTTCCGAGAGCTCAAATATTTCCAATAAATCGAAAAACAGACAAAAAACAAGTGTAATGTAGAAAAATACATGGGCACTTATGGCGGATGAACCGCTCAGGTTCCTTGGTGACGTCAAATGACGATACAAATCCGCGCATGTGCAGCTGAAATTTGGCCAATGTACGAAGATAGGAAATAAGCCAACCTTTCATTGTGTATAATAACTGGGATAGCGTCTCTAGTTATGATGGGGGTTTCGAATTCTGACGCCAACTGACAGAAGTAGTTGAACAAATCGGCACTTCAAATAATGAAGGACAGTTGAATCACTACCTGAAACACTAGCGATACTTGTGGTTGTTTCAGGAATATTCAGACTGAAATATTTCTCACCCTTCTTGGGCTTAACCTTACTTTTACGAATTATTACGAATGAGCTGTGTTCAAACTTACTACAACCATTGTATATAGACTAACCTAATAGGATAACCATACCCAAATTTCATTTGAGACGAAAGGAGACTAAATGTAGATGGCAGCACCATAGAGGGAGGCCAATGATTTAATTGGTTGCTTTGAACTGTCATTTTGGTCGAGAATCGCTTATCTTGTACCAGAGACCTTGAGTTTATTTCATTTGTTAGCAGATCCGCATTTCGCATTTTCCAGTTTTAGTTACGTGATTCACATGCAGTAAGTGTTTTATTGCGTTTGTGTCTCTGCGTTCAGGCTGTTATTTAGTTATTTTGATATTTGTGTGCTTTCTTATAATAGATACGACGAATGTAATATTTGCGTATACACAGTAATTCATGAGTTGTAAGTGTTAACCTGTTTTTGTGTATTTCTCAATCTTAAAGGACGCTAAGCGCCATTTCCAATATATCATCTCTGAACTCTTGAAGTTTTTGAAATTGTGCAAGTGGAAAACTGAGCCCAATATTAAACGTAAGTAGAGTATATTTATTATATATAAAAAGCTTGTTTTTTATTAGTGAAAAGATATTATGATGACGAGATTCATTCTTGGTAATATCGAGATAATATCAATTTAGCATGAAAGAAAAGCATATCTTTGTCACTTTGTTGTGATTCTCATAAAGACTTTTGGATAAAAATATAAAACACTTATTAATATTGATTTGTAAAGCATAACAGAAGTATGTAAAAAAATTAATAACTTGAGGAAAAAGACATTTATTATTTTTGTATTTTTATCCTCTAGCCACCAAGGATATATAAGACCAAACAATATTTCATCAAAAATTTGGCACAAACAATATATAGAGATTTCGAAATATTCATACAGATCTCCCCTTTAATTTTTTCGTGATATATTACCAGCATATAATAGGCAATGCATGTTTACTCTTTCATTCAATCTGCTAAGTTTCAGGATTGAATCCTCAGATCAATAAGAAAAAATTATTGACCTGAGATTGAATCCTATATTTGACCACTGAGATAACATTTTCAATAATATTTATTGTTTCAGATGTCTGGCAATAAGTGTCAGTTCTACAAGTGTGGAAGGAGATAAAACAATAAGGATGTACCGATTTCCTGTGAATCATGCTAAAAGATGTGAAAAATGGATCCTACATTCTGGTAAGCTCATGTCTTATCCAGACAGTCTGAAAACAGCCACTAATTTTTGGACTTATATGTAACTTGGTTTTTGTATATATATATATATATATATATATATATATATGGAAAAAATATTCTGGGGAAAAGTTGGATAATATGGCAAGATATCAAAAAAGTTATTTGAAAAAGTTACTTAGAATTCAATTTTATGCACATGAACCAAGTTTCAAAAGATAATTTAAAAAAAATTGAAATTGCAATTTTTTTGAATATTTTTCCATCTATCTTAAAATATCAATTTTTTTTCTTATGAATAGCTTGACTGAACTGAAACATTTGCATTTCAATTATAATGACAGAACTTTCTCATTTTCTCCTCACCAGAGGGCACTATATTTAAAAAATGGGATTTTGTCAGAACCCTTGCTGTTAGATTGGTTCGTATCTAACAGTTATATCAGAATTCCACGACAATTGTGATGACATGGTGTTTTCCAGATGATAATCGTGGATGAGTGTTTCATTTCGCACATAAACATGTAAATTATAAGTTTCTTAAATTTGACTCACTATTTCATTCTGAATATTTTTACACGATGTTTTTGAAGTGTTATGTCATCACAATGGTCGTGGAATTAACTGTTAGATACGGCCCGATGTAACAGCAAAAGTTCTGACAAAATCCTATTTTTTAAATATAGTGTCCTCTGGTGAGGAAAAAATGAGAAAGTTCTGTCATTATCATTGAAATGCAAATCTGTCAGTATAGTCAAGCTATTCATAAGAAAAAAAATTGCTATTTCCAATTTTTTCGAAATATCTCTTGAAACTTCGTTCATGTGAATAAAATTGAATTCTTAGTAACTTTTTCGAATAACTTTTTTTGATATCTTGCCATCTTACCCCACTTTTCGCCCTTTCACAGCAGTTTTTTTTAATTTGCCGCCATATCAGCGATCACGGTACATGTGTCAAAATCGATTTTTTGGTAATCGGACATGCACAAACTTTTTCCCAGAATATTTTTTCCAATACTCCAATAATAAACTTTTTTCCCATATGGTACATACTTTTTGGCGGACACTGTATATTTATATATATATTTTCTTAATTTCTTGACCAAATATGTTTATTTTCTGTATATTCTCGGAATAAGGGCATTAGTCTATGTATTTTTTTATTCAATACTATGTTTCGACATTGTTTATTTCATCCTCAGGTAAATTCTTAAAAATAATGTAAACCAACAATTTAAAAAAAATACTTCTATGTATTTTTGAAAAAAAAACCGATAAAAGATAAATCAAACTCAATACCATCAATCTCAGACATTCAATAACGTGAAACATGAACAATCATGAAACATGAACACGAAATAATGGAAGAATTACTGTTAAATTATATTGTAAGTTTTGAATGTTTCCTTGAATTTTACTCATATTTTATGTTATGTACGAATTATGTTTTTAACTTCACATGTGTTTCATTATTTTTTTAAATGTACCTGAAGATGACATAAACAATGTTGAAACGTAGTGAATAAAAAAAAAACTAAGGTCCTTATTCGGGGAAAATAAAGAAAAAATAATGAAGATTGTAGCATTTCAGACAAATTTTTGAATTGAGGAGAAAACCATCTTCGAGCAGGAATTGAACCCTCGTCTTACGCTCTACCAACTGAGCTATCAAAGACACAAGGTTCCATCCCTCACGTCGATGGTGACGTTACGGTGAAAGGTAAATTGATCTTGATGGCCACTGACAAGTGCTTGAAATCTTCTTAATACCCATTTGAACATCTAACATTAAATTATAGGAAAAAGCAGTATCTCGAAACGCAGATGGAACCTTGTGTCTTCGATGGCTCAGTTGGTAGAGTGTGAGACTAGAGATCTAGAGGACGCAGATTCGATTCCTGCTCGAAGATGTTTTTTTTTCTTATTTAAAAAATTTGTCTGAACTGCCACAATCTTCCTTCACCTATATTTTCACACATATATATATATATATATATATATATATATATATATATATATATATGTGGGAAGTATTTGCTGACTGGTTAGGTACAATGCTAGGGATATTGGGGTAAGCAGCAATGAAAAAGTAAACTCTTTAACGTTTATCCAAGCTTTCGGAAATGTTTATTTCCATCATCAGGAAGAAACTTTGTTGAGGTTGGTTTCAATGATGTTAAACATATTCATCTAATAGTGATACAAAAGAAAAAAACCTAGATCTTGGAATAAAACAAAGTTCAAACGATGGAAGTAGTCCATTCTCACAGTGGAAGATTTATTTTTGATAAATAAACACACAAAGTTGTCTCCACAGCTTTTAATTCCAATTGTTTGGTAACAAAGACAAAAAATGGGGGTTTTTTTGGTCCAAGGTTAAGGATCAGGTCCTAACTCTTGATGATGTTTATTAAACATGTTTCGGGCATATGAATGTCCATCTTCAGTAAAACAGTACAGTTGTTGTTTAAAAGTTGTGGAAGAAAAGGGGTAAAACTATGTAACTAGGTGTAAGATTTTTAGATTAATCTAAAAATATTGGTCTTTGTTACCAAACGATTGGAATTAAACGCTGTGGAGACGACTTTGTGTGTTTATTTATAAAAAAAAACAAAGTTCAAAGTTAATACAACCACTTTAGCATTGTTTAAAATTAAAAAAATAGTAATGTGTGCTCTATGTGGTGTGAGAAGTGTAGGTCAGTTTCACTTGTCACACCACATAGAGCACACATTTATATTTTTTAATTTCAAACAATTCTAATGTGGTTGTATTAACTTTAAACTTCGTTTTATTCCTTTATCTACGTTTTTTTCTTTTGTATCACTATATCAGATGAATATGTTTAACATCATTGAAAATCTTATAAATTCTTCCTAATGATAAATATTTTATATTATATATATATATATATATATATATATATATATATATATATATATATATATATATATATACTTTCATGATAAAAATCAACTCGTATTTTTTTATTAAAATGAAATAATTTCATGGCCAGCCTCGAATTCTTAAGGTGCTTACAGACATGAACAAAACACTGAATCTTACATCGTCGAGTATCAAGTCTGGATGGCACCCCATAACATAGTAATCTTAAGCGATACATCACTTATAGGTCTTTCGATGTTACAAGATGATGTTCTGTTACAGGTAAAAATTATGTCACCCCGAATAGTTTAATCATGTCTGTACGCGGCTTTACCCTCACTGGTAAGAAAATTTGTGGCTGCTTTAATTGTAATAGTTCTTCATATGTTTTATGTGAATATTTTGTGTTTCGTGTAATGTGAAGTGATTTCAAAAAAAGAGTGAAAAAAAAACATAATTTTTATTATTTTTTTATTGACAACTGATCTTAAACAACTGCAACAATTTTGTGAAGAATCTTACTCTGTTTCATGTAATGTGAAGTGATTTCAAAAAAAGAGTGTGTAAACTTAGAATTATTTTTGTTCCTTATAGGAAAAAATCCTTTTTTCATGTTTTTTTTTGAATTACTACATTCAATAGGGAATTTGACATTGGAGAAAATGTCCTCATTACAAATTATAGTAACACATTTAAGACACTACCAATGCCCTTCTGTCATTTATTCGAACATCACAAAAAGTTTCCTCAATGTAGTAAATTCCTCGTAAAAATTATCTCTTCCTTCAATAAATGAAATTCCAATCTTAGAATAAAACACAATTTAATTTCATATTATAATCATTGAAATATTTATTTCAGGCAATGGAAGATTAGCGGACTTGAGCACCAGGGCCCTAAGGGGAAAATATTTATGTAGCAAACATTTTGCTATTGAACAGGTGATGTTGAAGAGATTGCCACCTGATGCCATACCTGCCAAATATATATCTGATCCAAGTAGTGCTGAGTCCAATGTTGAAGCTGAGAATAGTCCATTATTACAACTTGCATCCACATCAACAACATATGGGCCAGCTCCTAGGAAGAGACTTTTTGAACAAAGTGTAACTGGAAGTAGTAGTAGTAGTAGTGACGAATATTTGAAAGAAATCCAGAACTTACCAATAGGAGAAATAAAAAGAAACGGACTGCTGAAGAGACATTGTAAAACTAAAATTACAGAATGAAAAACTGGGAAGAAAAATAATAATTTACAAACGCAGCTGAACAGTGCTAAAAAGAAAATTATGAAAATACAATTGTCAGCAAAAAATATTTTTAAAGATTCTCCTACAATATTTTCAAAATGTTTAGTAAATATGCAGTTGAAACATAAAGTACGTTCTCCATGGACATCTGCCGAGAAAAAGACAGCATTGTCATTATATTACAAAAGTCCGTCAGCATATGTATATCTCAGACAGAAAGGTATTATACTTCCCGCTGTTTCAACTATCAAAAAATGGTTGGGAAACTTCAATTGTCTCCCAGGATTCAACAAAAGGATTTTCAACCAGATATCTTTGAAGTCAAAAACTATGAAGCCATCTGAACGATTATGTATAGTTATTTTTGATGAAATGAGCTTAAAACGAAAATTGGACTACAATCAAAAAATGGACATGATTGAGGGTTTTGCCGATTTAGGAATTTTTGGAAGAAAATCAGTTCCAGCTAATCAAGCATTAGTGGTTATGATCCGAGGAATTTATTCTTCATGGAAAATTCCAGTTGCATATTTTGTTTCTGAGGGTGGTGTTAGTGCCAAAGAATTAACGGACATAGTTTTGGATAGTTTAAAAAAATTTGAAATTTCAAACCTAAATCCAATTGGAGTTGTTTGTGATGTCTCTAAAGTAAATCAACAGTTCTATTGTAACTTGGGGGTCACAGTCAAAAAGCCTTATTTCTTCTTGGATGAAAAGAAGTATTTTGCATTTTATGATGTTCCACATTTGTTGAAGTGCTTGAGAAATAATTTCTTGAACAATAATTTTGTGTATAATGGAAAATATATTCAATTTTCTGATATTAAGAAAGTGTATGCTATCGATAATAGTAGTAAAACAGGAAAGTGTCTACTGAAACTAACTGATAAACATATGAACCCAAATGCTTTTGAAAAAATGAGTGTGAAATTAGCAGCTCAGCTGTTCAGTCATAGTGTAGCAACTGCAATTAAAGTGGCTCTCAGAAGTGGAGAACTTGTTTCTACAACAGGGAAAACACTTGTTAATTTATAAACACAGTAAACAATTTGTTTGATGCTCTGAACAGCAATTCATTAAAAAATGCAAATCCATACAAGCGGACATTGAGTGATAAAAATCCTTTAGTGTTGGAAGCAATAAATACCGGCTATAACTTGATAGAAAATTTATATAAAATAAATAAAAAAAATCAGCCATATAGACCTCCAAGTTTCAATGGTTTCTTACAAACTATTAATGCTGTTAAAATGTTTTATGAAAATCAAAAAATGAATGGTTTTACATTTTTATTCACAGGCAGGCTTATACAAGATCCCCTTGAAAACCAGTTTTCTATTTATAGGCAAAAGGGGGGCTACAATAGAAATCCCACAGTGAGGACATTTCGAGCTGCCTTCAAATTGAATTTGGTCACTAATTTAATTAGGCCAGCAATTAATGCTAATTCAGGAACGAATATTGATGATGGTGAGAATATCTTAAACATGGGAGATAATAGAACTGAAGTTTCCAAGGATTTATTGTGTAAGGAGGAAGATGACTTCAGCGGTGATTCACTTTCTGATTCAGATTATCCATGTACCAGTGTCTCCCTGAATTACAATTTGAACTTGGAGAAATTCAATTTAGAAAACTGTTCTTCCACATATTTTGCAGGATATTTGATAAGAAAATGTTTAATGAAATTTAAATGTGTCCGTTGTCGAGAATGTCTTGAAGGAAGTGAAAATCTTGAAAGTAACGACGAATTACAAATTTTCTATAAAAATTATGATTTGGATAAGGAAAATGCACTCAAAAATCCTACTGACATGAAAAATATCACCAAAATTAGTATGAATATCTTCAGTGACAATATCTCAAAAATTTTAACTGGAAAAATTATGAAACGTTTGAACAAAATTATAAATGAACATTTGCAGGAAAAATTTCCAGATTGGAAAAATGTTGAAGAATCCTGCCTCGAACATAGATCCTATATTTTGGAATTATTGATAAGAACATTAGTATTCAAATATTGCAAAACTATTTCTAATACGATGAAGGAACAAAAAATGTCAAATTATCAATATTGCAGCACAATTAGTACATTTAAAATGTATGTGTACCTATATATGTAAATAAAATGTATGTTTCTTTGAAACCCTTGTTTTTTCACTCATTTTAAGCTATCTCTGATATGTACAGTGAAACCAATGCAGACATTTGAAAAATGTGTACCTGGTGTCAACAGATTCTCTAGCACCCCATTTTCAATCCTTCATTTTAAAGATATTTGGTGGGTTCGATGTACATGCTGTACAGCATACGAAATATTTTGATATATTAGTCATATTTTAGCACTTCTGGTTTCATTGGAAATATACCTATTAGACAAAACTGGCAAATGACAAAAATTATAACATTTTATTCCGATTATATTAGTTATTGTATTGTGAATTTCTTTATAGTATAGTATTGTCCTGGGCATCACAGCAAATTAGCCCTTCTAATTCACAGTTCCAATTTTGAATTTAGTTTTTCACCGTAAATCACATAATAACTTGTCTGCCATCTCAAATTGTCAAATTTTGAGAAACATTCACAATCCTCGACCCCAAATAATAGGAAATTAATAATTTCTTACACTGAAAATTCTCATTATCCAATTTTGTTTAGAATCACACTATCGATTAGAAAACTCCTCCGCCATTGCCAACTGTTGAATTTTGACAATTGATCATAATCTCCAAACCCCTCCATTCCAATTTTGAATAGAATTACACCATCAACAACAAAAGTCGTCCACCATGTTAGAGCCTCCATCTTGAATTGCTGAGTTTTGACAAATGCCGTTCTATATCAATTTTCAATCGATTATGACCATGGATGAACAAACCCTTCTGCCATTTTGAAGCTGCAATCTTGAATTGTTCTTATTTAACAGTGTCATATATATCATTACGCAAACCATAAAAATTTCAAGTCGACATTTGACTTATGTTACTGAATTATTGGTTACAGAGAAGTCAAACTAAAAAATAAAAGAATCAATAAAAAACCTTTTTAAAAAAAGCTTTTAATATGTGCTAATAAGTAAAAAATAATTGCTTTGGATGTGCGACGTAGGTTATTCCGTGATTTATAGATTCAAGAGCTTATTGCGCAAAGTTTTCAGTTCGAATACAAAAACAACAAGCTTGTGAATCTATAATAACTCACGGAATAACCTACGTTACATCCAAAGCAATTATTTTTTAGTGCAAGTGCATTTGAATTACAGCGTGTTTTAAAAAGGTTTTTTAATAATTATTTTATTCTGTGCTTTTTAGTAAGTACGCCTTAATCTATGCATTTTTGTTAAAGCATGCATTTTTTCCTGTAAGTTTTGAGCTATTTAGTTCTTCAACGAGGAGACCATCTAAAGATTAACTCGTCCGCCATCTTGAAGTCGCCATCATGAATTTTGTAAATACATTCATAATCTCCGACCCCAAAAACCCTCACATACCAATTTTGAATCGAATCTGACCATAAACACAAATCTCGTCCGCAATATATTGGAGCCGCCATTTTGTTTTTTCGCTAGCAAAATTTCCTTATTGCATTGTCACGGGAACTATGCCAAATTTCACGTTAATCGGACAACTAGAAGTGTGACAAATTTAACTTGTAAGATTTAGATGTGATAACACACATCGGGACAGGTGAAAGTAAATGAAACCTTGTAAAAATGAAATCTTTCATTGTATAGATAGACCGGCCGATCTATAAATAAATGAACCCGTTTTATTATTTCCACGTTTGCTATGCAAGAATCGACTACCACTAGTTATTATCAATAGAAAATTTTAAAATAAAATACTATTTATTATAAAGAAACCATCAGTGCAATGAGAGCTTTTGGTTTCCTCGAATTTATATCACGTTACATGTTGTATACACCGCTAACAATATGTTGTAAATATTATGCAGTATATAATTACCCAGCCAATTATATATCCCTGAGATATAACCTGACTTAATTTTGACTTAATGATCAATCAGTGTTATGCAACATATGCAACAAGCATAATTTTACCGTGACACCTTGAACATTTGAATCTATGCCAGAATATTTACGCCGATTACGGATTGATTAAAATTGAATTTAAATTTTTTTTGTTGATTCAAAACTATTTCCATAACTAGTATCAAATCCCTGAATCCGTTTCTGCATCAATTACGATTCATAACCACAGTTCGAATGGAGACTGAGAAGAGGTCGCAACTGTACGGGTCATTAATTTATTAGTTTATCTAAGGTTTCCTGCAGATGTCGCTGGAAATCGAATCCAACAGTTGATGCATACACGTTGTCCTACTAGGTTAGTCTATATACAATGCTACAACACACAAAAGAGACGTAATGACAGTTGAAGGCAATTCTTAACATAACAGTTATATTCATTACATTATATATAGATTACTTTTATAGTTATACCATTGAAGAGCTAAGTGTACATATGCATACGACCATCAAAGGCGCTAGGAGTACGTTTTAAATGGGATGAAAAAAATGCTCATTCATTTAATTAGCTTCTCCGATGGTAAAGTTCGGCTTATGAAAATGGCAAAGGAATAATAAGCCGATCATTAACGAAAATATACTTTATTATGGGAAAGAAAAGCGTGAAAATGATTATTACTCAAACAGAATGAATGAGAATAAAATCTAAAACAAAATTTATAAAAAATAAACTATTAATTTCAAAGCAAGGTAATTCTAATGGGTTTTCATCATACAATAAAAATAACTATTGCATACATACAGAGATACTGAGACAGGTTCCAATATAAAATGGATAAAAACATGTAAATTAAAAGTGTCTGTCTGGAAATGATTCTTGAACATCGTAAATAGCTACGTCAGGATAATTTTTTTTCACAGATCTGAAAGAGATTGTAGTCTTTCGTGAATCCTATCGGTGCTTACTTACAACTAAATGTTTTTTTCTCGTATGAGTTCTTTCGTGCAACAATTCACTACTTTGGACAGAAGACTGAACAACGATCACACTGAAAGGGTTTTTCCCCTTTATCGGTTCTCTCGTGCCTTTTCAAATTACTTTGATGTGGAAACACTCTCAAACAAATTTCGCAACGCAACGGTTCATCTCTTTCATGAGTTTCCTCGTGAAGTAACAGTTCACTTTTCCGGGCAAAAGTCTGTGAACAAAAGTTACACTTGACTATTTTTCCTTCCATGTGGAGTTTTTCATGTTGCCGCAAACCATTTTTATGAGCGAATGCCTTCGAACAAAGCTCACAACTGAATGGTTTTTCTCCAGCATGAACTGCATCATGCCTCAAATAACATCTATATTGTACAAAAGACTTTGGACACAGGCTACAACCAAATTGACTTTCTACTGTGTGCTTTCTCTCATGCACCAAACAATTACTATTATGTGCAAAAGATTTTCAACAGAGGCTACAACTAAATGGTTTTTCTCCTGTGTGGATTCTCTCATGTACTTTCATGTACCTTTTCGAAGTAAATACCTTTGTACATGATTTACACTGCAATGGTATTTTCACCAGGTTAACTCCTCTGGAAAATTCATGATTACTTGTATTCCAATCAATAATAACTGTCGCTTCTTTCCTGGTAACATTTTTCCTATTCAGATATACTTCACCCTCTTCTATGGCAGCTTCATATTGAACCCCTATCTCCGGATCTGAAGGATAAGAAGGAAATATTGTTGAAATTCTATGAGATCGAATAAAGTCAATGTTATAAAAATCACAAAAGTGGCATGTTGAATTCGTTTTATCGAATTTTTTTAATAGCCTTCAATGAAATTTGATTAGCCCTACCATATTTCAACATCCCTACCAACTGCAAGTAAGGAGAATCTACTCCTTTATAAAAACTTCTCTGTTCCCTGTAGCTCTTTTTTTTAGTACCAATCAGTATTCATGAGGTTCTACTACACTATACAATACGCTACATTCTTTTATAGTTTGTTAAGGATTCAATAATTGATTTTTTCTTTTAAAATCGCAGCCAAAACGTCGAAATGCTTGAATTTCTCTCTTAACTCGAACTTCAGATATTTCAGCACAGATTTTGAATGAAAAATGAATTGTTAAGATTGAGTTAGAAAGTGATTTTCACGCTAAAGCCTAAATCTCTCTACTCAAATATAGTCACTTAGGTAGAGTAAGGATTTTGTGATTTGGTGCCGGTATCTCAATTTTTCACTCCCCGAGTCTACATAAAAGTTGTCTTCGAGAGAACTGAGGACGCAAGAGTGGTAGTCCCCTCACCACCCAGTTCAAATCAATTTTGTCTCTTGTCTCCCTCACCCAAAGATCCAAACAGACCGCAAATACCCTAACCGCACTAATCTTAATGCATTTTCTTAGTGTCTTACGGCAACATTCCGGTGTCACCTTTTTTTAATCTTTGCATTAAAATTTTTAAAGTCAGAAAAACACTAATTCCAAAGTGTCTTTCCAAAATAATTGTTTCTAACTTTTTTCCATCTTTGCAAAGTGAGATTGCTTCTAGAAAATGTGTTTCTTATTTCTTCCAGTCTTCCTGATGATCGTGGAAGCGTGAAATAGATTTTCGTCGACAAAAATGGATTGAAGACCTAGTGAATGCGATGCCTCTCTTGCGTCAATGTTATAAATGATTTCTGGTGAGTACTCTTTTTTGGAAAACATTCTTCTTTGCCTCATTCATCTATGTGAGTTCTTAATTAGGACTGGAATAGAAAATCAAATAACTATCTGAATAAAAATGCGAAATTTCAATTTCAGATTTTTTCTTTTGAGTTAGGGTCCTTTCAGAATATCTATCAGATGTAGTTCAATGTCCAGCGTGGCTTTAGCCGGGGAAGTAGTTGATTTCTGTTAGACATTCACAAAAAATAACTTTATTTTTATCGTGGATTTTTCAATTACCAGAAAAAAAAAATTTCTATTCAACATTCAATTGAGAATGTTTCGCTTTTTAATAGGGATCATTTGTTCCCTATTTATGGCATATACTTTTCAACAAATTATACCCTCATCAAACACACACAAACTCGAAATACTCAAAGAAATATCAGAATAAATTTCACTGCCCTTGGCACACCTGATCAATAGAATATTCTATACTGGAATGTGTCCTTCACACTTCAAACTGGGCATTGTAAAACCCCTTTTCAAAGAAGGAGACAAAACAAAACCAGAAAACTATAGGCATGTGTCACTCATAACGAATATAACAAAAAAATTTGAAAAAGTAATCAAATGTCGAATGACACAATATATGGATAAATACCAAATGAGTTCAGATAAACAATATGGGTTCAGACAAAAGAAATCCACCCAAGATGCAATTGCGAATATTACATCAAAAATATATGGAAGGAGGTTTGATGACAATTGGCATATTCCTCGATCTCTCCAAGGTATTCGATACAGTTAACCATGAACTGCTTCTGGAGGCCTTGGAGGAATTGGGATTCAGGGGAACCGTACTAAAATGATTCAGAAATTACTTGTCAAATAGGAAACAATCGGTACAAATTAAAGACAAGCTAAGCACTCAACAAACAATCAATCACCTATGGAGTACCGTCTTAGGACCCATTCTATTCAGAGATTCAAAATCTTGCAGCGAAAGAGTACCTATTTCCGCGACAAGCTTTTGAATCTGTTGCTCACAGAATAACCCAGATCAAACAATGAAAGAAAAATTTTTTTTTCCTTTTTAGTGCATTTGTATAAATAAAATTTATTATTTTTATTAATATTTTGTGCAGATGTGAAGAGAAATAGTTCGTTTCATTATAAACAGGATATGTAAAATTCGCGATGTCAGGAAAATTGGAATGAAACTGAGGAATAATAATTCTTGCACGTAAGCCAGATTGCATGAAGTTTGGCGTCATCTGGGTTTTGAAAATCACCCAGAGGAGAGTCGATTGCGGGACTTGTGGCTAAAAATGCCGTTTTTAAGTGTTGGCCACCGCGACGGCGGAAATTATTTTTATTGATACCAATGCATAAAAAGTTTTATTGAATTCGGGAATTATTGGTAATGATAAAATACGAGGTTTTCCGTATTCTATTTATTTTAATAATGAAAAAGTTAATTGTGAAAATACGAGCTTATTTATTGAAATAAATTTGATGTTGATTAGTGCTTTGAAATTTATGGTTTAATTTTTTTTTTCTAAAGCTGGATATTATTTTATCTTTTCATCTTATTTTGTTGAGATTATTTTATCGATGCTGAACTGTTATATTTTTTTTTATTCAATAGAAGTATTAAACTTATTTTGTGTATTATTTGAAACTATAGTTAAGAAAGAGATAAATTAATAAAATAACAAGTCATTTTAAATAAAGTAAAGTTTATTTAATTTTTAAATACACCTCAGATCTAGATACATTTCATTTGAAGAAAAAGTATTATTTTATTTATTGAAAAGTTATTCAAAAAAGACCTCGCATATTAAGCCAAAGGCCGATTCTGTATCCTGAAGGACAGGTGACTAAAATTAACCAGTGCCTTATAAGAATTTTCGAAATCTGCTAAATTAAATTTAATTATTTTTTCAAAATCTGTGGAATGTGTCGAAAAATTTAATATTTGGCCATTCCGCTGGTGACTGCTGCCCTTATAATATGAAAAATATTATATGAAATAAAAACCAGATAGTGTGACTATATTGGACGAGAGGAGTTGAGATTATATAAGTATGTATATAGATATTTTATTATTATATTCCTTTCTGCACGATTTTTTTTTCTATTAATTAATTTAATATCATTGAATGTTTGACCCATGGGCACTAGAGTATCTGGGAAAATAATGAAAAAAATCCTCCCCCTTCTACCCCACTAAACCACCCCCGCACGTTCGTGCGTTGACGGATAAAGTTGTAAAGCGCACAATATTGCGTAAGTAAGGTATGGGAAATTAATACACTTGATGACCTATCAGTCAGCAGTTTATAATTAACCAAACTATAAACTGCCCATAAAGGAATATAAATTCTTAAAAATAACAATTTTGATCAGTCAAAAACAGAATATATAGTAATCATAACCAATATAAACAGATTATTTAGTGTGGTAAGCTGATTTCTTAATATGCACAAGTATACATCACATTTTGTACAGCGAACTTTTGTGGTGGAGGAACAGCCTGCCTTTTTTACCTCAGGTTAGGTCATCAAAGGCTGGTAGGTGATTCTATTTTTCATAGCGTTTAACGAAAGATGGTGGAATTGCTAGTATGAATCTTTCAAGGTGAGGAGTTTTAGTCTTCAAACGCAAATTGAGGAATACTTACACAATTCATCAGAGCGACAGCTAGATCTACCCTGAACCACAGCAAATCTTTGGGTTTGATTTTTTTAGAGGTACAATCATTTTTGTATTGCCTCCACGCATTGACCACAGCAAGATCAATAAAATGTATAAAAACTTTTACAGTTCATTTCCTTGTTTTCTGGAATGTTCTATAGTACTCTAAAAGTTGATCAAGGATGCCTACGCCGCCCATATTTTTATTATTATATTTTTATTATAGTTCAAAACTATCTCCGGAGCAGTAACCTGGAGGAATGCCTTGATTTCTTGTCCCACCTAGCTATAGTGGATGTTTGATCCCCACCAATGCAATTAGATGCCATCAGAACAATTCTATTTTCTTTCCATTTAACTAAAGCCACGTCTTCAGAGGTGAGCTGCACAATGTCGCCACCTTTCACTGACGAATCCTTTTTGAGGTCCAACTTTTCGTGATTATGAACTCGGTTCAGCATAATTGTTCCTGTGCCATGGAACTGCATCTCTCCAAGTCGATCTAAGAGTGGTATTGTATTAAAATATAGATCAAAGTGAAGGAAGCTATTTGGGGAAACGTTTGAATGACAGCAAGTCCTTTGCTTACATCTTCCAGTAAAAGGGATCCTCTGTTCATCTATTGAATATGATCCAGGAACTCTTTCGATTGCCCTACAGACCCTCTTAACAGCCTCAGGATAGGCTGTACTTTCCACAAAGTAGATATGGAATGCAACCCATAAGCAGAAATATACCAAAAAACTTACGCATTTCTTGACTGTTCATGTTTAATATCGATCCAGTTTTACGTAGGTATTATAAATTCGTGCACCTAGCCAGATTTTCGAAGAGGCCTTCATTAAAATATGCCTCAAAATATAGTAAAGGAGTCTTCACTTCATATGAGTCTGGCGACAAGGATAGTCATGACTTTTATTTGTGAACTCAGTTTGTTTCCAGACCCTGGAACTGTGTTTTTGTTCTCTAGAGCTGCTGCTCCCAGTTTGTTCCGTAGGTGGCAAGTTTTCTATTCTCAACTGCGTAATTCTGATAGTGGAACATTCATTCCTAGATCAGACTGACCATCATCACTGATAGGTAGATTTCCCTGTTGTACCTCTTCTTCCAACAGTCCAAAAACATTAATTTCTGGCTCTACTTCTTCGTCAGAGAATTCAAGATCTGACAGACATCCATCACCCAGCAATTCGTTTACCAAATCTTCAGTAAGAGTACAACCTATGTGAGAAAAAGTAGCATATGATTATCTGAACAGATAGTCTCTGTGGTACAATAGAGAACGAAACCGCACGATGATGCGTTCAAATTTTAGCGACATTTTGCAGCCACAAATATGAGTTGGTATGAAATTTGATCATGTTACTGTAGAAAAACATTTAACATAGTAAATTACATGCACAAAAACAAAAAACTACGAATTTCAATAAAAAAACAAATACTTACGTCTGCCCTTGTCATCGTATAAAACTTGTCCATCTTGAATGCTTTCTGATAAAAGACTGCCACGTGGTTTGACCGCACAATAATTTTTAGCACGTTATATGATAAACGCATGAATGATCGATACCGTCACGGGTACATAAAATACAATAACCCATTAGCTAGACATATTTTTATGAGAACGCACGTTCAAATGCTACCGTGCTGAAAGGGATATGTTCAAGGAAAAGTTATCTGAATTGTTTTTTTGTTTTGTTTACGAGATAAAATATTAATCAATTGACGACTCCTACAATGGTGATAGCGACGGGATATTTTTAATAAAGTTCATACTTCATACCGACTATTACAAATGGCGACATCGGTGGGAAATGTTATACAGTTATTATTTCTTTTGGATAAAAACTTTTTAACAAAAAATTAAACCGACGAAAAAATCAACTGAAAAGCAAAAAATAAAATAAACGTTCTTAGTCTAAATGATAATTGAGCTCCTAAACTGATGTAACTGATTTTGAGTCGGCACCAAACAAACAATTATCGAAGATCAATATATTAATTTGTTGAAAATATGAACAGGATGTTCATAAAATCAGATGTGGAATCATCTGCGACTGAAAGATAAACTTTAGTCACTATCTTCCATCGTCAAGATAACCTCTTGTGGGGTATTCATGTTGAAAAGGGAAACATTCTCAATTGAATATTGACTAGAAGTTATTTTTTTTGAACGTCTAACAGAAAACAACTACTTCCCCGGCTAAAGCCACGCTGGACATTGAAAAAAAAATCTTTCTAGTCAATATTCAATTGAGAATGTTTCCCTTTTCATCATTATATTACTTTGAAAGAAGTAATCAAAACGCAGCCGTGCATCTCGCTGCCATCATTTTACGCTTTACCTAATTCAATTGCTAGTTTGTTTGGCGCCGCCTCGAAATCAGTTACTCACATTAGTTTAGGAGCTCAATTATCATTTAGACTAAGAAGGTTTATTTTATTTTTTGCTTTTCAGTTGATTTTTTCGTCGGTTTAATTTTTTGTTAAAAAGTTTTTATTTTTCAACTTTTTGTTGTTGAAATCTACTAATTACTACCTACTTAATTTTTTATTACTTCCAAAATACTTACTTACCTAGCTCACTTCAACTATTAACTATTAAATAATATGATTTTCTATTTTAACTATTTATTGTTATATAATATAAATTAATTTTGAAAGTTCTGGTTAGTTGATTTCATCACTTTGTATATAATTCCATCCTTTCATAGAATGTAATCATTTTGACGGATGTAGGAGGGCCTGTCAATGTCAACTACATATGTGTGCCAAAGTTCACAAGTGAAAAATCAATCATCCCCTATTTTTCTACCCAAAGGGGTGGATCATTTCATTCCAAATGGATCATTTCATTCCAAATTGGAATATGATCAACTATGAGGTATACCCTTTCTAATAAAAAAAGAATCTCCAAATCTAAAAACCCACTACAAAGTTATGCCTGATAGAATCGGTTAACGGACCAAAATTCAGAGGGTGAACGATCAATTTCCTTCATTTTGCTACCCTTAGGGATGGATTTCGTTATTCAAATTGAAAAGGGACCAACTTCGAAGTACACCCTATCCAAATCATCGGAATCGAACCACTCTGTAAAAAGTTGTACGTGATCATACATAAAAAAATATAATATAGAAATATACGCGTCGAATAGAGAACCTCCTCCTTTTTGGTTTCGTCGGTTAAAAATTAACAAAAACAGTCAATTGACATGTTTTACAACTATAAATATTAATGTGGGCTCTCCTGACGACAAGGACAGAATTATTAAGAACTTTCCTCTTTTTTCCAAGGTCACAAAGCCAGTAGAAATCTCCATTAACAGTCTGGAGAAAGATTGATAGTATAGTACCGGATCCATGTGGTTTTCACAGTGGGCAAATTACGATTTTTGATTGGGTTACATAAGATTGAAAAGATACAGGAAAACCAATTTTCCATCATGGTGCAGTCCTGAACTTAGGAATATTATTACTGAAAAGAAAAAAGTGCACAAACTTATAAAATGTATAATCGTTGCAACGATTATATTTTGTTCTCTCATCTGCGTAGCCACTGTAAGGAACTCACAAATCGCTGCTACAATGACTATTTATATAAAACCGAAGTTAATTTGAAAAATAATCCAAGATAATTTTGGACTGTTATCAACAATAACAGAAATTCATATGATTTACCAAACATGATTTATTACCAATTAGAAAAGTCTGATAATTTGAATGATACTGTTGATTTGTTCTCAAAATTTGTCTCTACTGTTTAACTCCACATGACTTCGGAGAGATGCCCAAATATTCGTGAGAGAAAAAATTCTCACAGTTACTTGTATTTTCATTTTGGAAACGGTTTGTCTGATTCACAAAAAATACATTACATTAAAAACACCGATACAAGCAAATTACTCAACCCGACAAGCAGCTAAAAACCCCTTCCAAAAAAGTCTGACAAAGGATTCTTTAATTTATGAAAGTAAAAAGCTATACAACCACATACCCTAGAAATTAGAAAGGAAAGAAATTATAAAAAGTTCAGATACCTTGTTAAAGAAGCCCTTGTAACAAAAGCTCATTACAATCTTGAGGAATACTACAATGAAGCTCTGTTGTGATTAATATTTTAATATACTTTTATAATATACCCTCCCATATATGTATTATCTAAACTGTAATTTTATTTTTATATTGTATCGTAACGACATGTGATCCACTTTTAAATTATGTCTCTGTGTATATTTTTCTTGTTTTTTTATGCTTTCTGTCACTTGTGTCTGTATTTTTTAAAGTGTTATACAATTTAGATTTTAAGAAGCTTTGTCAATAAGAAGGTTTTTCTGGGACAATAAAGTATATTTCTCTCTCTCTCTCTCTCAATATTCTAAACTTGTAGATTTAAGTACTATGAATGTTGGTGTTATTGATATATTTAACAGAATTCAAGATATACCAAATAAACTCTCTTTTGAATCTGATGGCATTCCTTCTTCCTTTTAAAAAAATTGTATTTACCTTAGCCATTCCTCTTATGAAAATTTTCAATTCCTCCATAATTTCTGGTAACATAGCTTTTTAAAACCGAGACTTAAATCCGGATCCAAAGAAAATATAGTAAACTATAGAGCCAAATGCATTCAGTCAGAGATTCCAAAATTACTTGATTTTTTCATAACGAAGTATCTATCTTGGGAATGCAAAATATAATTATGTGTGAGCAACACGGTTTCATGCTGGCGCTCTACATCACAAATCTATTGTGTTATCAAAATTTATTATGGTTTAGATAAAATGCAGGTTGACTCGATCTATCTTCTCTAAAACTTCGATTGGGTCAACCACAATCTTCTAGAGCTTTAGGTTTTGGTGACCCATTACTTTCATGGATTACCAGCTATTTGTCTGACAGAACACAGAGTATGAAGATTGAAAACTATGTCTCATGTATGATTCAAGTTACCTCGGGCATTCCGCAAGGCTCCCATAGTGGGCCCTAACTCTTCAACTTATGCATAAACGATATTTCCGAAGTTATCAAAAACAGTCAGTTTCAATTATTCGCTGACGATCTTAAACTGTTCAAACCTCTACAATCAAATGACGATATAAAACACTTAGAGGAGGATTTGAATATTAGTTCTTGGTGTAATTCCAACATGTCATTGAATGCAAAGAAGTGTTTCACTATAACATTCTCCAAAATAAAAACTCCAATAGTTACTAACTACTCGATTAACTCTGATGCTGTAATGAAAGTTAACCAGATTTACGATTTGGGTGTTTTACTAGACAGTGGTTTTACATTCCAACCACACATCAATAATATAACTTCTAAAGCCTTAAAGTCACTCAGTTTTATTAATAGTTCTTCAACTAATTTCTCTTGTAATACTCTGAAACTATTGTATTGCTCCCTAGTAAGAACTATAGTAGAATATTGCTCTATTATCTGGAACCCTTTTTACATTTCACATGTTAAACAAATTGAAAGTGTCCAAAATAAATTCCTAAGGGTATGTGCATTTAGAATAGGTTTTGTATGGAGTAAGAAATATCCTCAATGTGCAAACTTTGGAAGATAGGAGAACTATGTTTGGCTTATGCTTTTTACACAACCTCATTTCCTATAAAATAGACTGTCCAGCACTGCTCGAAAGCATTGATTTTAACATCTCTAAACGTACCAGAGGCAGTGAGTTGTTTCGGGTTCCTTTTCACCCTAGGAACTATGGGTTTTATAACCCAATTTCTAGAGTGATGAGGGATTCGAACTAGCTTTCTGCGGAATTGGATCTGTTCGGTACACCTCTTGCTGCCTTCAAGCATAAATTAAAATTAAAATCTTTATGAATATCTATTTTTAGTCATAACCATTTCTTGATATTTGTAAACATGTGTCAATTTATTGCCAGTTTCAAATGATTGATATTTATTATATATGTAGTAGTATAGTTAGTCTTGAGTATTATTGTATCACGATTTTATATATTCGTATTTTACTGGGGTTGCTCGTTTACAATAAATAAATGTGGTCAATAAATAAATTTTGGGAGTCATTATTGTTAGCAAATATCTTTTCACAGAGTTTACATTGAAATGGTACTCTATGAATTTTTAACAATTTTCTGTTTCAAGCAAAGTCTTTCAGAACAAAGCTCACAAGTAAGATAGCTATATAAGTACTATTTTGCTTTATGAGTTCCTCTGTTCTTTAATCTACATTTCGAGATGAACAACTTTGAGCACGAATCACACTGAAATGGTCTTTCCCCTGTATGTACTCTCTCGTGCTCTATTAATCTTTGTTTTGAAATGAGCGATGCCGAACACGAACTACACTGGAACGGTCTCTCTCCCGTATGAATTCTCTCATGTACCGACAAATTACATTTCCGAGTGAAAGATTTTGAGCAAAAGTTGCACTGGAATAGGTTTTTCCCAGTGTGAATTCCCTCATGTTGTACTGCACTTTGTTTGGAAGCAAATGACTTGGAACAAAATTTGCACTTGAACGGTTTTTCTTCCATGTGGATTATCTCTGTTTCATCAAATGTTGTTTCAGGGTAAACGACTTTGAACAAACATTGCAACGAAACGGTTTTTCTCCTCTGTGAAGTCTCTCGTGACGCAATAAACAATTTTTCCGAATGAAAGACTTGGAACAAAAGTTACATCCAAACGGTTTTTTCCCTGTATGGACCATCTCGTGTTGCAACAAATGCCTATTCTGAGTATAAGACTTGGAACATAACTCGCATTTGAATGGTCTTTCGCCTGTATGAATTATCTCGTGTTCAGTCAATCTTTGCTTCGAAATAAACGACTTTGTACACGATTTACATCGAAATGGTCTTTCCCCAGTATGAATCTTCTCGTGTTCTCTCAATCTACTCTTCACAATAAACGACTTTGTACAAAAGTTGCACGGAAATGGTCTTTCACCTGTGTGAACTCTCTCGTGCTCTATCAATTTGTGTTTCGATATAAATATCTTTGAACATGATTCACACTGAAATGGTCTTTCACTCGTATGAATCCTCTCATGCAACATAAGGTTATGTTTCTTGGAAAAAGATTTCGAGCAGAATTTACAATGATGGGGTTTCTTCTTTGAGCGAATCGTCTCAGGATTATCCGAATCAATTATTGACGGTTCTTTCCTGGTATCATTTTCCATTTTCAGATATGTTCCATCCTCTTCCGAAGCAGCAATATGTTGTAGCCATGTTCCAGAATCTGAAGGAGATGGTAAAATTCAGGAAATTGTAAGAATATTTTACATGGAAAATGATACCAAAAAAACATTAGAACCCTAAAAAACCTTTAGAACTACTGTATTTCTATTGCTGAATAAATAAATAAATGTACACCAAAGAAAGAAAAGTACTATAATAGTCACAACACCAAGTATAAATCTCAGGAGGTAATCTTTTTTGCACAACTTCAGACAAGTGACAACTTTGACAGATAATAAAAAAATTAGAATACTTCAAATATAAAGGTTTTCATAAATTTGTATCAATAGCAATATTAACTCCATGCTTACTAGTGTTTTCAGAAATGTGACTATTATTTTTGAAAGACTCGGGAACTGCAGCTAATTTCACATTAGGGAGCTGTCCATTATTTGGAATCTATTAAGGTTATTATTTTCAACTTAATTCTCCAGATGAATTTCCTTATATCACTCACATTAATTAATTGAAGGAGGTATAATTTTCAAGTGTTTTGACATTTTAAATTCAATAAATAATACTATTTCTATCCTAAACCATTTGTGGACTGTGTGGAAATTGAAAGTAATTATTGTCTCGTTTTTTGGCCTGGTTTTTACAACTTCCATTGAAAAAAGGTCATCACAGACTCTACTTTTTCAGAATCAGTGCGTCGAAATCTATAATTTTTCTAATGCGTATAATATCCATATGGATACGATTTTTTGTGAATATTCCTTAATCTGACAGGAAATTTGATATTGATTCGATTGATCAGTCAGTGCACATTTTTCGCGTGTTTTTACCATTTCTAAAATTCTAACTTCAATATTACATAATGGTTCAAATGTTACCTATCAGGAAGAAAACAAATGTGTGTATATATATATTATTGCATCCTGAAAGATGTGCGTTGGCAGAACATGTGAATAAATTTGACCACCAGATGAATTACGATTTAGTGAAAGTGCTAGTGACAGAGTCACATACATCTCTAAGAGATCTTAGAAATGGCTTTCATTTCCCAAGAAAACAATTAGATATTAACAGATATTAACCATTTGAGTGAGATCTACTCTTATTTATTGTCTTTAGATATCAATCAAAATTGACAACAATGTAATATATAAAAAACAAATATATATATATATATATATATATAAAATATTAACCATTTGAGCGAGATCTCTTATTTATTATCTTCCGATATCAATCAAAATTGACAACAATGTAATATAAAATAATAGTTATTTTTAACATTACCGCCACCTGGTAAAATCAGTTGGCACCACTGTAACTAATTCTCAAGTGACACCCGTCAGGTGTCGTTGGCTTAAATATAATTGCGAGATTCATTCCTAACCTGTCAGTTTCACTTGTCCACACCACATAGAGTTCACATTTATATTTATATAATGTTAAACAATGCTAATATGGTTGTAGTAACTTTGAACTTCGTTTTATTCCTTGATCTACGTTTTTTCTTTTGTATCACTATGTTAGATGAATATGTTTAACATAATTGAAACCAACCTCAACAAAGTTGTAAGTAGCATATTGTTTCGCACTTGAATATGTATTACTATTGGTTTTTTCATCTATTGTAGTCTCCCTGATGATGGAAATAAACATTTCCGAAAGCTTGGATAAACCTTAAAGAGTTTACTTTTTCATTGCTGCTTACCCCAATATCCCTAGTTTTGTACCTAACTAGTCAGCAAATACTTCCCACACACTTTATATATATATATATATATATATATATATATATATATATATATATATATATATATAAATGGCATCTTTAGTGAGGTAATTAAATACAAAATATATTTGTTCGCAGATGATAGCCTTATATATTATTGCTCTGGTGATGCAGATGATTCTATAGGTACTCTAAAACAATGAGCTCTGTAAATTACGTTGTAAAGTCATGGGGCCACTCCTGTTTCTCATATTCATTAATGACCTTCCAAATTTCATGAAAACTGATTGCCTAGTGCTATATGCAGATGATCATTAGCAGCATATGGTGATAATTCTCAAATATTACAAGAGAAATTGAATAATTTAGCAAACAAAATCACCGAATGGTCACAAAAAAATGGAATGATACTCAATGCTTCAAAAACCGTTCTTCTACACGTAAACCCAAAAAAAGAATTACGCGATCAAATTCATATAAATATAGGAACAGTTTCGTTACAACCAATTTCTTCTGCACGATTTCTTGGAACTTATCTGGATTCAGACATGTCCTTCAAAACCGCTATTGAGAATGTCAGCAAGAAAGTAAACTCAAGTTACTATGCTATAGTCCAACTGAAAACGATATTCAATAAAGAACAACTCCTCAATGTCTATTATGCCATACTCTCGAATTAGCTATGACATTATTGTATGGGGAAATACATCAATGGCTCGCAGACTACTGATCTCACAAAAACGTATTATCAGACTTATATTTGGTATCAAACGAACAGACTCGTGTAAACCATATTTTAGAGATAATAACATCTTAACAGTTCCCAGTATATATATTTACAAATGTATTTTGCTTGTCAGTAAAAATATAGATTCACTAACACATAATCATGATAGTCATAATTATAAAACTAGGCATGGCAATTTGCTACAAATTCCTCACCACAGAACTTCCTTATATGAAAAAAGTCCTCAATACAGTGGTATAAAGTTTTTCAATATACTCCCAAAATCAATAAAAAGTGAAAGAAATGAAATACGTTTCAAAAAACAGCTAAAAAAGTATTTGATTGAGAAATGCATATATAGCCCAAAGCGAGTTTCTGACTTAAAATTGTATTGACTGTTAAATTATACTGAACATTGTGTGTCAAAAAATACGGTCTCGTAGAATGAAATTTTATGTATATATGATTATAGGTGTATAGATTTTTATATTTTTATATTTATATTTTTGACATGTCCAATACCATGTAATATGGTCTTAATAGAATAAAATATTATTATTATTATTATTATATTATTATAAAGTTAAAGCTCTCAACATGTTGGTATCAACTTGATGGAGCTTTGGCTCATTGCACATAGCAGAAGTCGGGTTGGAATTGGATTGAATATTTGATGATCGATGGATTAGAGGTTTGGATCCATGGAACTGGCCTCCTAGATCCCCTGATCTTACACCCCTGGAATTTCATTCGTGGGGAACTATCAAGCAAAGAGTCTACAGAACACCGGTCAACACGAGGGAAGAATTAGAACATCGAGTGACTAGAGCGTTTCAGGAGTTAGATCCTAATGAAATTAGGAGAGCAACAATAGATGCTGTTGATTTTCTGATAAGAAATTGTTAGGAAACTAATGAACATTTTGAACATTTATTGAAATGATTCAGCACCCGTTACATCTTTCTATATTTATTTATACACATGTTCGACGTTGATAATTTTTGCATTTTATAATGATTCACATAAACGATCGTAACTCACAAACTGTACGAAATAGGTATAGGGAAAGTATACAAAATTAAATAGGAAAATGTCAGAGCTTTCCAAATAAGTAATAATATGCAGGGTCTTCCATTAAAAAAACAAGTTTCAGTCATTTTCATGAGCCTCTGAAGGAAACTTACTTTTGAGCTTCCCTGTATGCGGACACTGAGATCCGGTTCATCGGCAGAATACTCAATGGTCGTTATTTTTCAATTGTCGGGTTTTGCACAAAAATTTGACAAAATAATTTTTATCGCGAAAACTGTCGGATATAGGGAATAACAGGGAAAGTTATGAGGAATCCTATAAGAATTCCAAAAATGATATAATATACCATATATAATATCCATTTGAAATAACAGAGTTGCTACTACTTTCTGATACAAGAGGCAACACTGTAATTATGAAAATATTTTAGACAGATAGAGCATGTTTGATTATCTACGCCCACACATTTTTGAAATGATCTGGCGTTCCGTTCTCCAGATACCTCTAATGTTCCATCCACCAAAAAGATGGACATTTAACACTAACATCAATTTATATCTTGGAGATAGCTTGCTTTGTTTTCAAGAATATATCTATTTTTGACATGACACGCCAAAGTCATATAAAAATATTGACTGCTTAGTAGACTACGTTGTACCAGAAGGGTATTTTTTTATAATATATGTAATATTTTCAATAATTTAATTCACAGGACGTAAGGGGTCTTCAAAAAGGGTTCAAAATAATTAAATTCATTATTATCGGAAAACTTTTCCTCATTTTCAACACTGCCAAGAATTTCTAGAAGAATGTTCTGTAATTATTGCAAAAATCTTGTAACTGCCAGATCTGTTTGGTTAATTGATACAAAAGTAGTGGAGAGGAAAATGTATGGGTAAATAGTTTTAACAATACTGTTAAATATTTTTCATTACACAATAATGGTAACCAAGCTTTATGCTTTGTGGTTTTTGGTTGCATTCTTTCACAAAAAAGGATTTGAGCTCAAAGAGCAGGAATATTTCATTTCAATCCTGAATCCATACCGTCTTACCTGTGGAATTGCTTAATATAATTTCCCGATCACATTCCTTTCTCTCGCTCAACATGTAATCATCAATCTTCTCCTTTTCATCTTTGTAAATTGTATCAGTTTCATATTCATTTTTTATTGTGACTTCATTAGCAATCATGTTCACTTGTTTCCATTCATCAGCAACCAATTCAGAATCTTCTGTATCATACTTCAAATTGCTCCTAATAACTGAAAATAAGGTTTAAGCTGAGCCTTTGTTCGTTTTGCGCAGTGAGATATATATTATAAATTGAGGTGCTATAGTCCATTCACAATAAAGAAAAGCGCACGACAACAATGATTGAGTCGTGATCATTGTGTATGGAGCACGTGATTGAAGTCGCGTCGCTATTGGTCTGGCAGATTAGACCAGAAGACACGCCTTTGGTGGAGTTTCGAATAGGTACATCCTTGCATGTGCGGACATTTTATGAATGTTGACTTGATTTATTTCTGTTAACTATAGTTTAATCATTTGGTTTGTTATAATTTGTTGGAGTTGCAGGATCCAGCATTTCATTTTCCCCTATTTCAATACACCAAAACTCAAATTTAGAAAAATTGTATTTTTCGAATTATAGATATATGGTCCTGAATGCTGCCCTGCTATTCCAGTTCACCGATTTCGATCACGCTCTAACGGCATGCATTTGTTTTGATGCTACTTGTCTTTATTTTGAAAGGACTATAGCAAACATTGGAACTCACAATTGAGACTGGGCTTTGATTCTTCAGGGTCTTCCTCAGTATTTGTTGGCAACTTCTCCAATTTGATTGATTCGTATTGGTTCTCTTCCAGGTAGCTTTCAACATTCACTTCATATTTGCTCAGTGGTACTATTTCGATGGGCTCAACTTTTACAATTTCCTCTTCAATTTTGATTTGCTCATTTGCATAGGGGAACATTTCTGTCTTTGGTGAACCAAGATCAGAGGAAAGTTAGCAGCTGATTTTTTTCCCCAACAAATTTACAAATGTACAAGAAAGGAAGAAAGACAAAAAAATAATAGTACAAGTGGTAAGTGGTGTTCGTCGCTTGAAATTTATCGTACTAGATAATATATTTTGTGCATCATACTGGATATAGGATATAGAGGTGGAGAACTATCTGTGTTACAAAAAGTGTCACTAAAAAAGTTGTAAATTAAGATGGCGCTACTGTAACAGAATACCGTTTTTAAAGAAAGCGCCAAAAGTTGTGAGAGTCAATAGTAAAATAGGGGAGTTCCGCACAAGTTGCCAACTTTAAAATAAACCTGCGAAAACTTCTGCCTCTCCAATAGGGTACACGCATGATTTCATTTGATTTTTTATTTGCATCAGTTCGATCCTCAAAAATTACATTTTGGAAAATAATCTAAAAATTTTGTCGAAATTTTCAAATTTAAAGGTGCTCCTCAATTCAAACTCGATTTGACCTTGACATGAATAACTTCCCCCAAGCACTAGCGCCAATTGTGGTTGTTTCAAAAATAATGAGAGACAATAATATTGCTAACAACCCAAACATGAACTCAACCTCACTTGGAATGTTATGTTTCAGTAACAATTGAAAATACTATTATAATAAAAACATTACTACAACATATAAACGAGAATACTATAATATCAGTATAAGGTATAAACGAAGGCAGATGAAATTATAGTTGACAGTTCAAAGCAACTAGCGGTAAAAGTTTGAACTGTGTGAAGTAACGATGCATACTTACATCAGAGGCGATAGGAGTAAGTTTTTGAATGTGATGGAAAAATTGGCGTTTTGAATTTCGAATTATGAAAAACATTGAACTTATTTTCAATTTCTAAGTTTGCTGCTGAGCTTTCGAGGTGGTAATATTTATGTGCAAGTCAAAATATTTCGGAAAAGGGACACATGTGTGTTCCCCATTGTAATAATTCCATCAGGGTTGTGACGAGAATCACAAACTGAATATGCTGGTTTATTCATGTTTAGTGCTAAAGGGTTTTAATTGATAGGGAATTTTGTGTCTATATCTCGAGTGTTGGTGCCTGTCCCATTCTGATTCGTGCTTTATCGAATGTGATCTGTCAACATGACGTTTGAACCCTAACGCCGAAGAACGCCACTTCTTCCTCTTTTTGTTTAACTTTTGTTGTTATTGTGTTGTGTATACTCTCATTTAATTTTTTTTCGCAAAATATGACGACTTTACTCCCTGAGATATTCCTGGAGCACTTCTTCAGAATGGGGTGTCCTTGGAAGATATATCTGTCTTTCAATTGAAAAGATGTCTAGAGAGTAGGGACCATAGACAAATTAAAAATAAAGAGACTGTTTGAAACATTGGCGATCTTGACCACCAAGTTTTTGGTACGGCCAGTCGCGCATGGAGGCGCTGCCCGCAATCCACAGACGACTGATGACATGATAATTTTCCAATTTCGACATTTGTCAGAAAATGACAAACATAATAATTTAAGAATAATTCTACTGTTGTCATCGAAAAATTAATTATAGAAATTATACCATGGACTTGAATTATGAACCCAACGTCGAAAATGAAATGTTTTGTTATTCGAGTTGACGCTGAGGTAAATATCTAGTTACATCACACATGCACTCCGAATATGGGGAAAACACTTTTCTTACGTGTTTTTGCCTCCTGAACACGAATCCGGAAGAAATGCGCCTAAATCACTTATTTTCGGCACGACTTTGCACAAAATTTCGTCGTTTTTATCGAAAAAATCCTCCTTCTTACACAGTTGCAAATGAACAATTCTAATTTCTTTGACAGATGACATTCATTAACTTTTTTAATTTTTCATGTTGGTAATAAATGAATCGGACTGTGTAAGAAGGGGGATCTTTTTCGATAAAAACGACGATATTTTGTGCAAAGTTGTGCCGAAAATAAGTGATTTAGGGTGTATTGTTTATGATGGTAAAAAGAAGGAGGCATTTTGAGTGAGTTTTGTGCGAGAAAACGGTGCTTGAAATTTATTTCGGAAAAAGCGATGTAACTCTGAAACGGTATGAGACCGCCGCATTTTTCTTCCGGATTCATGTTCAGGAGGCAAAAACCCGTAAGAAAAGTGTTTTCCCCATATTCGGAGTGCATGTGTGATGTAACTAGATATTTACCCATCCATCAGTTTCAGAAATTTTTTCACAAACTGGTACTTATTTCCATCCATCAGTTTCCATTTCCTATCACCATTTGAGGAAGTACGAAGTACATGTCTCCTTTGTGCTAATAAATTAACAAAATGATTGAAGGTTTGTTGTAAATGTAATTTGTTTTTATTTGGGTTGATTTGATGATAAGCGACTGGAGAATATTTTTAATTTTGTTGTTTTCCGGAGTTTTAAAATTGTTTTGTCTGTAGTTGTACCTTGTCCTAGATACAATAAAATGTGTTTTTATAGTGTTCAACTTATTATTCTTGTTTTATAAGATGTTTAATTTTGTTCTTGATATCATTAAATGAAGATTTACTTTGATACTTTATTTTAACCACGAACGAACTAACAGATTCTACGAATCGATTACTGTATATATTTTATTAGTGATCGATTTGCCATTCCTGTATTTCATACGATACAACCATTCATATGGAATACAAGAACGGCAAATCGATCACTTATAAAATATATACCATATCAATCATATAAAAGTAACGCATTTGAAAAACCCGCCTTACCAACTGTACTTAGTTCGGCCAGTTGCGAGATATGTCGCCACTGTCTAAACGTGGTGCCAACTTTTACTGCAGTTTTGACAACTCTCTTTATTTTTAGTTTCTCTATGGTAGGGACTGTAGAGGTTTCAAAAGTTTTCTTATTTATCAGTAGACACAGAACGATAATTTTACAGAAACTCTGTTGTCATCGTTTTGCACTGCCAACTGTTTACATTTTCAGACACAAAATCTCTATGACACATTTATGCAAAATATGTAACCACGTCATGACCAAAAGTAATTGAATTAGTATTTAGTATATCAAATTTACGATTTTTCATAGAACCAAAGTTGAACAATTGCCGGTTTTGTTTTTTTTCAAGTTGGCAACTTATGCGGAACTCCTCCATCAGAGATAGAAAGACTTGTATCCGCTTTCTATAGCCACTATTTTTAAGGTATAATAATAAAAAAATAGAATTGCATCCAAAACAACGAAATTCAGACCCAACCCCTTTAGTAGCCTTTCTGGACACTTTCTAAAACGTTATTAAATGGTTCTTTGAGTTAAACCATATCTCCTTACCTCTACTCTCCATAGTACTAGACTACCAGATTTTAATTATTTTATGTTTGTGACACCACTAATCGGTACTTTGTAAGCTCAAACACGAACTTGGCATTAAGGGCCGCACCGACGAAACAGCTTTTCGTGTTTAAGTACTGCATAATGTGTTCTGAGAGCTCACTGAATGATTCAGAATGAGATCTCGATCTCCAGCCTAACAGAAAATGAAATGCCAAAGTGGGTGCTACACAGAACACAAGTTAAGTTCTAAAATGAGGTGTCATGTGTTTTATCGGAGTGGACTTCCGTTCCGACGTGGTAGCGAGCAGACATGTGTTGACGGCAAAGAAGGATACCACGTGGGAAATATGGGTTCAGTTTGTGAAATCCTACTAACAAGATATATATATAGAAGTTGTCTACACAAGGATTCGACAAGTAAAATTGTCAGATTTGAACTGAGTAGATGTCTAATACAACCGAGCTCTAAAAAGATTTTCTGG
This sequence comes from Gonioctena quinquepunctata, assembly GCA_018342105.1. Taxonomy (NCBI): domain Eukaryota; kingdom Metazoa; phylum Arthropoda; class Insecta; order Coleoptera; family Chrysomelidae; genus Gonioctena; species Gonioctena quinquepunctata. Next base: position 157,570 of record JAFIRS010002382.1, read on the forward strand.
AGTGCAGTGCATCCTAACGGTTCTTCACTGAATCAACAAAACACGGCTATTAAATGACGTCCCATTTTTATGACTGTATTTCTCATGATATCCGATATTTTATTATTTCAAGGTTAATTTCGATAAATACTCATAGTGGGTGTATTGTCTGACATACTTGTAGTCTCATGAACAAATAGCTATAGAAACTATGATGAATCAGGGATATGGTAAGCTCTTATTTTTCTGATAAAGGCTTGATTTTTATCACCAAATGAATGGTTTACGTATTTAACAGTATGTGTCCGAATCAAATTTATATTTGGGTAAATATGAAGTTACTCTACACATGCACTATGAAAATAGGGAAAAAACTTTTCTTACGTGTTTTTGCCTCCTGAACACGAATCCGAATCCGAAAAATGCGGCGATCTCATACCGTTCCCGAGTTGGAGAACTCAAAAAAAATGACCTCATTTTCAAGCACCGTTTTCTCGCACAAAACTCACTCAAAATGCTTCTTTTTACCATCATGAACAATACCCCTTAAATCACATATTTCCGGCACAGCATTCCAAATAAATAAAGTTCACACTTTGACACATGGAATTCAGTAACTTTGCCTTATTTTTCATGTTGGTAATAAATGAATCACCACCCACAAGAATCGCACACATAAATGAAGGGGAAACTATTGCTCACATTTGAATTAGAAAAGTTGGCGGTGATTCATTTATCACCAACATGAAAAATAAGGCAAAGTTACTAAATTCCATGTGTCAAAGTGTGAAATTTGCTTATTTGGAACTGTGTAAGAAGGAAGATTTTTTCGATAAAAACGACGATATTTTGTGCAAAGTTGTGCCGAAAATAAGTGATTTTGGGTGTATTGTTTATGCTGGTAAAAAGAAGGAGGCATTTTGAGTGAGTTTTTTGTGCGAGAAAACGGTGCTTGAAAATGAGGTTATTTTTTTTAAGTTCTCTAACTCGGGAACGGTATGAGACCGCCGCATTTTTCTTCCGGATTCGTGTTCAGGAGGCAAAAACACGTAAGATTTTTTTTCCCTATATTCAGAGTGCATGTGTAGAGTAACTTTATATTTACCAATTCCGAAACATTTCGAGGTTGGAAAATATGCGCCGAAGAATGAAAAAATAATGTAACAACATATTATAAACTACAAACAGTGAAGGTATTTTATTATTGTAAAAACAAACGGTATAATTGCCTTTCCCTGCATAAAATTAATAAATAGTGCCTCACTTCGGTCACCAGAAATTACATTTTGTAGAAATAATTTCTCAAATCCCTTTTTTTCAAAATTATCAAATTTAAAGGTGCTCCTCTATTCAAACTCAATTTGACCTTCACTTGAATAACTTCCCGAACACTAGCGCCAATTGTAGTTGTTTCAGGAATATTGATAGACAATATTAATTCTTATAACTCAACATAAATTCAACTCACTTTTAATGTGATGTTTCGGTAAGAATTAAAAATGCAACGATAATAAAAATATCGTACAACATATAATTGAGACAGATGAAAGTTTGTTGCTGAGAAGGGACACATATGCGTGTTCCCTATTTACCCTAACACTAGCGCCTTTCAGAATATTGACCACGAATTCCTAGAACACTTTTGAACAATTTTACTTTGGAAGAGTCCGTGAGAAAATAATAGCTGCGTTTTGTTGGCCGGCTCAAATAATTTTAATGGAGTGATGAGAGCGAGTTGGGAAAGGAGATGGGAAAGTAAAACTCTAAGTAGTAAATTTATAAAGTTTATTCAAATTGTACAGTGCTAAAATGCATTTTTGAAAATGGCAAAAAATATATATGGAAATATAACTTCATTATGTTCACATAATTTCTAAAGTTGTTGTTTTTTGACCCAAGATTTGGATTCCTAACTCAAGTTGATGACAAAATAAGCCAGTAAATCAGCTGGAGGTTTGATTTTTTCTACTGATCAAAAGAAGTTATGCATCAGGTTCAAACTTCGCTTTTACCATTCCAACACTCTTCCCCCCAGAAAAAAATTGTTTCTATCAATACTTGTATGGCTTTCTCCTTTATGAACTCTCTCAACATGTTTCAACAAGTAAGCTTTGTGGGTAAATAACAGAATGGCTTTTTGCCCAAGTGACGTGTTTCATGCAGCAACAAAACGTATTTGTGAGCACACGATCTTTTACAATGTTTACATTGAAACGGTTTATGTCCCGAGTGAATTTTCTTGTGCCTCAACAAATTACGTCTTTAAGGAAAAGACTTCTGTCATATCTTACACTGAAATGTGTTTTCTTCTGTCTGAGTTTCCTCAGGCTCCGATGCATCACAATTTGTTTTTTCTAATTCAGGAAACTGTTCTTCTTTCGTTCGAATATTTTCTCCTATGTGACCATTATTAGCAAGGGATTTTTCGCTAGGTTCGCACTGGGGTTTTTCTCCTACGTGACGTTTTACATGTAACTTTAACAAAAATGCATTTCGCAAATACTTTGGACAAAACCTACATTTTATAATTTTTTCTCCCAAATGCCTCTGGTGCCTCATCAAGTAATCCCTCAGAGTAAACGATTTGGAACAAATCTTACAATTGAACGTTTTTTCTGCTGTGTGCGTTTTTTCATGGCTCCACAAATTACTGCTTCGAGCAAAAGACTTTGAGCAGACGGTGCACCGAAACGGTTTGTTTTCTGAGTGGACCCTCTCGTGTTCTTTCAACCTATGCTCCGAAATGAACGTGTTGGAACACGATTTACACTCGAAAGGTCTTTCTCCTGTATGGATCCTCTCGTGTTGCAATAAATAATTATATCGCATGAAAGTCTTCAAACAAAAATTGCACGTGTACGGTTTCCCTCTCGTATGGATCCCCTCGTGTGAAATCAAATCCCTGTTTTGGTAAAAAGACTTCAAACAAATTTTGCACTGGAATGATTTTTTATTTGTATGGGTCATCTCGTGGTGCTTCAGAGTATTGTTTCGGAAATAGGACTTTGCACAGAATTTACATTGAAATTGTCTTTTCCCTGCGTGAACTATCTCGTGCTGCACCAAGCAACTTTTCGCATAAAATTCAAACAATTTGATGTTTCTTTATTGGAAAATTTTTTTCATGCCGCACCAAAGTACTGTTTCGAGTGTAAGACTTCGAACATAATTTACACTGATACGGCCTTTCACCTGTATGATTTCTCTCATGTACCATCCGGTAATATTTGTCATGGAAAGTTTTCGAACAAAATTTACAACAATGGAGTTTCTTATTTGATTCAGGTGCCTCAGGATTCTCCGAAGCCGTAGCGATTGTAGATTCTTTCCTGGTATCATTCTCATCTTTCATATCTGCCAGCGCCTCCTTTGCAATAGCACCATGTTGAAACCATGTTCCGGAATCTGAAGAAAAAATGAGAAAGATTGATGAAATATTTTTTTTCATTTTTATACATTCTTCACTATTGACCGCAAGAATCACAGAAATGAAAGCTGGCGATACACATTCAGATCAACACGACCGGAGGATGTCCACAGGGAGGGGTACTGTCAACACTTATGTCTTGTGATGGACGATCAGACTGCCGCATGTTTCATGGCATAGGTGTTCGTTTCGATGAGACTGAGTGTCAACTCATCAAATATCAGGCTTCACAAAAATAACAAAGCTCTGTTCAAGAACAGTACACCCTTGCGTGTTTATAATAATATGTTTATTCACAGGAGCAAAATATATGCACATATACATTAAAGTTTTGTATATGTCTGTCAATAAACTGTTCATTTCCACAGAAGCTGTTTTAAGGGGTCAGTTTGTACGTGGTACTCACATAGACTTTGAACATGTTAAAATTAATCAAAGTAAGTTATGTAGTAACACAATATATAACGTTACAAAAATTTAAATCTATATGATAAAAAAATAAAAACTTTTTAACAAAAAATTAAACCAATGAAAAAATCAACTGAAAAGCAAAAAATAAAATAAACCTTCTTAGTCTATATGATAATTGAGCTCCTAAACTAATGTGAGTAACTGATTTTGAGTCGGCGCCAAACAAACAATTATCGAAGATCATTATATTACTTTGAAAGAAGTAATCAAAACGCAGCCGTGCATCTCGCTGCCATCATTTTACGCTTTACCTAATTCAATTGCTAGTTTGTTTGGCGCTGACTCAAAACCAGTTACTCACATTAGTTTAGGAGCTCAATTATCATTTAGACTAAGAAGGTTTATCTAATTTTTTTATTTTCAGGTGATTTTTGCGTCGGTTTAATTTTTTGTTCAAAAGTTTTTATTTTTCAATTTTTTGTTGCTGAAATCTACTAATTACTACCTACTTAATTTTTGATTACTTCCAAAATACTTACTTATCTAGCTTACTTCAACTCTTAACTATCAAATAATATGATTTTCTATTTTAACTATTTATTGTTATATAATATAAATTAATTTTGAAAGTTCTGGTTAGTTGATTTCATCACTTTGTACATAATTCCATCCTTTCATAGAATGTAATCATTTTGACGGATGTAGGAGGGTCTGTCAATGTCAATTACATATGTGTGCCAAAGTTCACAAGTGAAAAATCAATCGTCCCCTATTTTTCTACCCATAGGGGTCGATCATTTCATTCCAAATTGGAATATGATCAACTCTGAGGTATAACCTTTCTGATAAAAAAAGAATCATCCAAAACCCACTACAAAGTTATGCCTGATAGAATCGGTTAACGGACCAAAATTCAGAGGGTGAACGATCAATATCCTTCATTTTGCTACCCTTAGGGATGGATTTTATTGTTCAAATTGAAATGGGACCAACTTCGAAGTACACCCTATCCATTGAAAAAATAAAATAAACCTTCTTAGTCTCAAAAACCAAGCTCCTAAACTAATGTAAGTAACTAATTTTGAGTAGGCGTCAAACAAACAAGCAAATGAATTAGGTAAGGCGTAAAATGATGGCAACGAGTTGGGCGGTGACATTCTGATAATTTTTTTGAAGTAATTCAATGATCTTTGTTGATTGTTTGTTTGGCGCCGACTCAAAATTAGTTACTTACATTGGTTTAAGAGCTTAGTTATTGAGACTAAGAAGGTTTATTTTATTTTTTACTTTTCAGTTCCGCATTTCGTCGGTTTAATTTTTTGTTAAACAGTTTTTATTTTTCAATTTTTTGTGGCTGAAATCTACTAATTACTAACTGCTTGTTTTTCAATTACTTCCAAAATACTTACTTACCCACCTTACTTCAACTATTACCAGTTGAATAAATTATTATCTACTTTTACTATTTGTTGTAATATAAATTATGTTTGTTGTTCTGGTTAGTTTATTTCATTACTTTGTATATCATTCCATCCTCTCATAGAATATAATGATTGTGATCATGACACTAGCGATCTGTCATTGTCAACTACATATGTGTGCCAATGTTCACAAGTGAAAAATCAACTATCCCCTATTTTTCTACCCGTACGGGTGGATAATTCCATTCGAAATCCAAATATGATCAACTATGAGGTATACCCTATCTGATAAAATAAGAATAATCCAAATCGAAGATCCCAGTACAAAGTTATGACGGTTAATGGACCAGAATTCAGAGGGTGAGTGATCATTATCCTTCATTTTGCTACCCTTAGGGGTGGATTTCATTTTTAAATTCAAATGGGACCAACTTCGAAGTACACCCTATCCACTGAAAAAAGAATTATCGGAATCGGACGCTTCAGTGAAAAGTTATGCGTGATCATACATAAAAAAAAATGATAAAAACAAATATATATACGCGTCGAATAGAGAACCTCCTCCTTTTTGGTTTCGTCGGTTAAAAATGAATCTCGATTCATTGTAAGCGCAAAACGTGAGAACGGCTGGACCGATTTGGCTATTTTTTTTTATTGTACATAATGGCCCAAAGATGGTTGTTACAGTTAGAAAAGTTGCCCGGAAATTGGGAAATTTGGCTATATAAGAAATTTGGCAAAGAAAAAGACTATCGAGTCATTTATTACCAAATAGAAATTAGCTCAGCGGTTACACTGTCGCCTACCAAGCAGAAGGTCACAGGAACAAATCCCGGTCAGGGTAACATTTTTTTATTTATTTTAAAAAAACAACGGCTGGACCGATTTGGCTAATTGTTTTTTAATGTTCTTAACACTCCGAATAAGGTTTTTAGGAAAAGAAAGGATTTTTAGAAAAGTTATTAGAAATGTATTTGTCCTGGAAAGTTTTCAGGAATATATAATATATTTATTTTTTTATTTATTTATTCCTCATTAGGAATATATAATACAATATATAGAAACAAGTTAAACACAAACGTGAAAAACTTAATTATTGTTAATAAGGCATAGAAATTTCAAATATAGCTCATTTTTCCTCCCACACTCTAAGTGAGTACACACTTGTATTGGGTAATGAGGCGCAATGGAAGATGAAGAAATACAAAGTAAAAATATACTATATTGAGTGAAAATTTGTCAGTGCAGTTGATATGATTGGAAGTATTAAATATACAATTTTTTTGTTTCTATAATTCTGATGCAGTCCCTGTAGTTAGTGTAAATATATATTTTAATGGCTGAAGTGAATTTCTTGATGTTAACACACTTGCGAATGGCCAAAGGTAATAAATTATAAGCTTTAGGTAGAATGTATGTTACAAAATGGTGACTAATGTTCTTGTTGTTAAGGTGTAACAAGTAGCTGGTTCAATTTGCCCCGTGTACTATAACCATGATGAAAGTTTGCTGACAATAACCACTCTTACAGCCGAATGTTAAAATTGTTAGAAAATATAATGACCGAGTATTAAATATATCTGGAGACGATAGTTTTTTTTTTTTTCTAAAGATAATTTTTAATATATAATTCTGGATCACTTTGAGATTTTATAGGGAGTTCTTATACAAACCACCCCACACCATTATTCCATACCATAGCAGTGTATATTATAGCATACCATAGCAGTGTATATTATAAGTAGCAGTTTAGTTGACAGTATCTCTCTCATTGTATAGAATTTATATATTAGCTTAAGTTTAGTTGTTAGGTAGTTGATGTGTGTTTCTCATCTGAGATTTTTGTCAATTATAATGCCTAAATATTTGGCTAACTTCTGTGATGTTTTTATTCAGATTAGTAATTCTAATATTCTGGAACTCTGGCCTGTTTGAGTTATTGGCAGAATGCTATATCGTGTGTTTTTTCAACATTCAATGGTAGCTGGAAAGTATTTAGCCAATTGGTTATTGCGTTTAGTTCTCTCTGAATATGCAATTTAGCTTGTTGCCAAGTATCAGCCTCAAATAGGATTACAGTGTCATCAGCATAGGAAACAATTTTAGCATTTGACAGTGAAAGCATTGAATTGATGTAGAGTAGAAAGAGTACTGGTCCCAGTACCGTTCCTTGAGGCACTATCTTGACAGTAGTTGGAACACTTAATGAGTCATTGATTTTAACTTGTTGTTGTCTGTTTTCTAGATAATGGCTGAAAACATTCAACACAGAGCCTCGAATGCCATTTGTTTCAAGGACACAGAGATGGTTCACTGTGTCGAATGCTTTCGCCATTTCTAGAAAGACCCCTATACATTTTCTACTCTTATCAAGCTTTCTTATAATTTCGTTCACTACAGTGTGGCATCGCTTGTAGATTTACCAGCCTGAAAGCCAAACTGATAAACATTTAAGACTTGATTTGCTTTAAGGAACTCCATTGGTAGTAACATTGTCTATTCCGAGCAAACAATTGTTTTTTAGTGAAGATATTTGTTGTACCGGTTTAGTTAAAAACATGCAATTTTGGTTTGGAGTGATTGGTGGCAGCACAGATTGCTGAGTAGGGACATTTTTTAGCATATCAATACCTAGATTGGTAAAATATTTGACACAATAGTTTGACATTTCTTTATCATCACCAAAATCTTTGCCATGTTCGTCAACAACGTGGAATTTGCTGTATACTTTACTAGTTTTTCATTGGTTGCCTCACTCATGTACGGTAAATTTTTTCATGTCATATTGACTATTTTGTATTTGATTAAGTAGTATTCATTTTTTGCTGCTTCAAAGTTTATTAAAGATTTCTATAACGTTTGTACTCCAGTTCTATACAATTGAGCATTTTTATTTTGTTTTATTGATTATTAAACCAGCTGTTATCCAAGGCTTAATTTTTCTAGATTTATTAGTGTTATTCTTGAATATCTTCTTACTTGTTTCCAAATGATTATTAAAATTATGTAAAATATATCAGTGGCATGTTGTGCATGGTCAGATTGCAAAACATTATGCCAATTTTCTTGGGATAAGTGGTCATTTAGTTTTGCTACATCATATCCGCAGAAGGCTGATTTATTATTTTCATTTTGTTTATTACTATTGTCTGTTAATATTGATCATCACGGGATAGTGGTCTGTGATATTACATTCAATAATAATTATGCCAAAACTAATAATTCAACAGTGCCTGAATTTTTCACATAAAGTACATATCAATCACTACTATGTTGTGGAGAGCCTGCTTCAAAACTTGAAAAATAGTAATGTTATGAATTTAAAAAAAAAACGCAGATTTTTTCCAGTTTTTTCGGTTTTTCTCCGTTACTAATAATCCGATCGAATTGTGCTAGTGCTCATTTTCTTTGCATTTAGATTCTCTACAATTCGTCCATTGAGAGTATCGATATTGCTTCAATAGTTTTCAAGTTACAAGTCAAAAACGATTGAAAAAATGCCTTTAAATGTTTATAACAAATTTAGCAATGACAGTTGGGAATAGGAAACATAACAGGATATATCTTTCATATGATGGCACAGTCGATTTCCTGGTAGTATTTTTGTCACGAAAAAATCTCTATTGATTGGTCTATATGTGGAACACTAGTTTTGAGCCACTCGAATTATGGCGATTTGATTTACAGGCCATGTCTTGATATTCAAACTTCAACTAGAATTCAAAGAATTCAGAACTCATGTATTCGTTTCATCTGTTCACTAAGATAACGAGACCAAGTCAGAGCTGACCTAGGATGGCTTGATAGGCAGGACGGAAGGAAACTTCACCTTGCATGTTTTGTTCATAAAGTTTTAGAAAAAGGAACTCCCTCGTATAATTAGAAAAAAAATGTCATATAGGTCAGCATGATGTAAAACCAGAAATAGAAACCTACTTGTAATAACCAGGCATAAAACTGCTGCATTCAAAAGGTCATTTTCTCATTCTGCAGTAAAAATGTTTAACTCCATACCAACACCTATCAAGAAAAAATCATCATATGGATTTAAAAGAGCCTATAAGGAAAACCTTCTGGTTCTCTAACATTTTTTTTATATGTTGTAATAGTAGGTATATATTAATGTTCTCCCTTGATGCATTCTATGCATTATTTCCATTTTAGTTATTTGAGCCTATATTTAGGCATTTTTCTGTGTGAAATAATGTATTTGTAACTGGTACTCGGTTAAGTTGAGGTACTGGATTTCGCGGAGGATAATTAAAATAGACATTTTATTATTAATTCTTTGAAAATATTAACGTTCTTAGAATCAGATGTGGAATCATCTGCGACTGGAAGATAAACTATTTTCCATTCCTCGAATGTTTTGCGATGTTTGAAAAATTTCAACAACCCAATGTTTTTGAAACACTTTTAAAAAGATTAAAAGAGATAATTTGTATAATATTTATTGGACACCAAGACAATTTCCTTGGCAAATGCCTTTTTAGAAAATTCACATGATTCCTTTATCAATTCTCTCAGGTACCAACTATTCACTTTTCGAGCAGAAATTCTTCTTGAATGTTCTTTCTTTGTGTGAACTATAAAATTCTTCTACATGATCAGTCTTCCCATACACAAAGTGATCAATAGCCATCTTTTGTCGTTTTCCAACTTTCTTAGCAAACGACTTGAATATTTGATTTTTCTTCTGTATAAATTCTCTCGTGTCAAACTTTGTTTGGCAGCTACACACTTCAAACAGAATTAACATTTGAATGGTTTTCCCTGGTATGTCTCAAAAAAATTTAAATAAATGACTTTGAACATAATTTACACTGGAATGGTGTTTCTCCCGTATGAACTCTCTCATGCTGTATCAAACTTTGTTTGGAAGCCAGGAAGTTTGAACAAAATTTACATTCGAACAGATTTTCTCCTGTATGAAGCTTGTCATGTCTCATCAAATTGGATTTAAAAAATTTTTAAAATTAAAACAAGTTTTTTAAAAAAATTTGGAATCTGTGTGAAACTTTTTGTGTCTCATCAAAGCACTCTTTGAAGTAAACGACTTTGAACATAATTTACACAAAAATGGTGTTTCCCCAGTGTGGATTCTCTCATGCTGCAACCAATAACCTCTTCGATAAAAAAACTTGGAACAAAAGTTACACTGAAATGGTTTTTCTGCTGAATGGATCTTTTCATGTCTTATCAGACCGTACTTTGAAGTATATGACTTTTGACATAATTTGCAACAAAATGGCGAACACCCTGTATTAATCTTCTCGTTAGTAGTGATTGTTGATTCTTTCCTGGTATCATTTGCCATTTTCAGATCTGGAAAAATAAAGCAGATTGGTGAAATTCTATCAGAAAATTATGAAGAACTTGCATCAGCATTTTAAAAGGGAAAATGATACCAAAAAAATTAAATCGAATCATAAAGGGGGACTTTTGTGCATTATTACTCCTTTTGAGGTTTCATTGATGTTCGCCTACTATGATTTTTAGAAAATGACCAATTACAAATGGCAATAACTAGATGTTGGAAAGGGAAACATTCTCAATTGAATATTGTTAGAAAGATTTTTCTGTGAATTGAAAAATCCACGATTAAAATGAAGTTATTTTTTGTAGTTCAATGTCCAGCGTGGCTTTAGCCGGGGAAGTAGTTGTTTTCTGTTAGTTCCCCCAGTAGCAGATCCCATATCTCAGGTGGGTCTCTATAACTGCAAAATATGTTGTTCTTGCCGTGGTCTGGTCGAGTTCCTTCGATATGACTCTAAGTGCATAACAGCCTTTAGCTAGTTTGGTACATAAGCTTGAGATATGTTCCTTAAACGTCAACTTATTATCAATATATACCCCTAGGAATTTAGTCAAAGAGGATTCGTGTAGACTTTTGTCACCTATTGAAATAGGATTTAGCAAACATTTAAAGGTGAGAATGTGGGTTTTATTTACATTGAAGGACAACAGATTGGCGTCGCACCACTTCTTGACTTTGAGGATGTCATTTTCTATTAGTGAATTCAAATGATGAGTGTCTTTATTATGCCAAAGAATGGTGGTATCATCTGCAAAAAAGGTGAATCTACCCGCAATATCCAGTAGTGCGAGATCATTCACGTAAAGCAGGAATAATAAGGGGCCTAAGACAGAGCCCTGTGGTACCCCACAATCCACCAAAGACTCCTGAGAGGTTAGACCATTAGAGTAGACCACCTGTCTACGTTTAGAGAGATAAGACTCGAACCACTTCAGGGGCACATCGCGGAAGCCATATCTTTCTAACTTTCTCAGCAGTATTCTGTGATCCACACAGTCAAAAGCCTTTGATAGATCGCAGAACACCACTGCCGCGGCTTCATTGTCATTAAGCTTTAGGTATAGATGCTCGAGAAGTTCAAATGTGGCATCAGAGGTGGATTTGTTACGTTGGAAACCAAATTGGGCCGTTGATATTGTATTGTTTTTATTCGTGAATGATAGAATTCGTCTTTTAACAAGTCTTTCGATAATTTTGGAGAGAGCGGGTAGGAGAGAGATAGGTCTAAAGTTACTGGGGTCATTATGATTGCCCCCTTTATATATTGGAATAATAACAGCGTTTTTTAAGCAGCCTGGGAACGTGCCTTTCTCAAAAGATATGTTAATTGCCTCAGCTAGAGCATCCAATGCACTAATCAGTAGTTGTTCAAAAAATTTTATAGATATTTTATCCCAACCAGATGCTTCATTTTTATCGTGGATGTTTCAATTCACAGAAAAATCTTTCTATCAATATTCAATTGGGAATGTTTCCCTTTTCAACCAATAATTCACATGAATTACAGCGCGGAGATCGAGCGACAAGAATGTGTCTGCGTGAATCTTGGATCAACTGTGTGTCTTCGGCGTACAATAAAAACTTCAATTAACCCGACGTACGAAGAATAATTGGGAAAATTCCAGTGTCACGCCGCGCCGCCGGAAAACGTTACCCGCGCCCTCTGCGGCGAGTTTTCCCCGAAATCGCGAATTAGGCCAAACGAGGAACAGAGAGCAACGCGAACGCGAAGCGCAACACAGCATCCCTGTAAGGGCTTATTGATCAGCAAGTGTATTCTCTCCACGCCCGCGTTTCCAGAGATGCCACCGGCAGCGAATTCGCTCGAAAAACCGACGTAACATCGAAAAACGTAGAATGTGACCGCGACACCATGGCCACATCCAGTGATGGTGCAAGAAAATCCGGTGCGATGGGACTCAAAAAACGGTTCAAATGGTGGAAGTTCTACCTTCACTTAGACTTTTACAAATTACGTGTCCTGTACCTGATCGCAACTCCGATGAAGTTTATCAATTGTTCGTTGAATGTTCTTTAGTTGACGGTGGCACGATTTTTTTTCTTTCGGGTAGAAGTAACAGACGCACAAACTCAATAACGTATCCTATAAAATATCGTGGAATTCTCTTTTATGTGATATAGTCGTAACTGATTTCCTCAACCGGAATTGTTTTTTCGAAACAGTGAGTAGTTTTGTTCGTTTCCAGCTTCTTGCACGAAGCATGTCTTCCTGTCCCCAACACGCCTTAAACAGATGATCTTGGCCTATATTATGGCCTATGTCAACCTTTTCCCTAGGTTGCCTAGTAACTGCCTCTTACCTAATGGCATATATGTCCTCCCTTTACATTTTCCGAGACCTTTGATATTCGATTCTGCTTGTTATGTGGAAATTCAAATGATATCAGAAAGTACAGTATTTTCTTTCGAATTTTCGGGGCATAGGGTTTGTCTTTCTTACCCATGTAAATATTGAAAGAACCAGTTGGGACTCGGTCCTAAACCAAAAAATGCATACGAGGCACATAAATTCACCAGTATAATGTATACAATATTGAAAGGAAAAAATATATGGATTACGTCAGCCATAAAGTCGTCATGTAAGAAAAACGAGGGCTATATCAACAAAAAAGAAAAGGCCAAATCAGTACTGAATTTTTTATTAAATATTGTAACGTACTAACAAAAGTTTTGCAAGCTAATAAACTATCAAACAAAAAATGTATTGAAAATGCGAAAATATAACAAAAGCGTCTTGGTCCATCGTAAAAAATATGACAAAAAAATACATAACACAATACAATACCCCAACAATTCTCGGAAAAATACAAAAGTCCGTCGGAGATCTTGAATAAACTGAATGACTACTTTATAAACGTATGACAAAGTAAACAAAAAGATTTTAATCGTGCTTTTGAACAAATGACAAGTATATCTACAATATATTTGAATCCAACAAACTATATAAAATAAAAAAATTGCGTAAATAATTTAATAAATGAAAAATCTGTTGAAAATGACCAAATTCCAAGTATTTTGTTAAAAAAATCATCACATTATGTGAACCTCTTTCACATACTATAAACTTGAGCCTGACATACGGCATTTTTCAGAATTAAGCAACGATTGAAGCTACACACAAAAAAAGAAAAAATATTTGGAAATAAACTACCAAAGCAAATGTAAGTAAAATTTTTGGAAAAATAATCAATGATAGACTCATAAATTTCTTAGATGAGAATTCTATTCTATCTGAACAACAAAATGGATCAAGAAAAGGAAAATCCATAACTAGAGCAATATATCAAACGATGCAAAAATTATTAAATTCAATGAACAAAAGTAAAGAAACAATTACGATGTGCCCAGACTTAACAAAAATATTTTAACAAAAAATTAAACCGACGAATAATTTTTTGTTAAAAATTTTTAGTTTTTTAATTTTTTGTGGCTAAAATCTACTAATTACTACTTACTTAATATTGATTAATTTCAAAATACTACAAAATACCCACCTTACTTCAACCATCAACTGTTATTCGTGGCGATCGAGCTTTGCTCGGTGTTTTTTTTCTGTAAAATCGTGTTTTTTCGGAGATACTCATTTAGATAAACTTGAAATATTCGGATAATGTTACAACGTCATCTCATAGGTGTATTTCCTGAAAAAACGCGATTTTACAAAAAAAAAACATTTTCTTAATCTACTTACCGGTATTCCAGACGTCATAGTTGAATCTGGTGGATTCGCCTGTTTATTCCAGACGTCCTAGTTGAATCTGGTGGACTCGCCTGTTTGACCTAACCTACCATAAAAAATGTTTTTTTTTTGTAAAATCGCGTTTTTCAGGAGAGACATATAAATAAACTTAAAAGCAAATCCTTATCTAAATACATAATTTGATCCAAATCGTTAAAGCTGTTTTCGAAATATATATATATATATATATATATATATATATATATATATATATATATATATATATACGTATATATCCAAGAATTGCTCGTTTGAAGATATAAGAATAAGATATACTATAACTGTAACAAGGGTATTCATATAAAACCATTTCTATTTGCATCCCCATATTATCTAATCTTGTCAGTATTGTCAATACATACTCCTTTAAATATTCTACACATACCACATACTGTACATAACAAATTTTATTAACACGCTATATTTTACTAATCTTTTATTGTCAGTACTTACTCCATTAAATATTTTATGCAATCTGTACATAACTAATTTTATAAATACGCTATACTAGTTCTATCTTATTTTAACTTGAGATAAACATAATATTATTATATATATTAGATTGAGCTCATTATAGAATACCATACCAATGCAAAAGGTTTTACCTCTTATGGGTTTTTTCTATTTTTAACCGACGAAACCAAAAAGCAAGAGGTTCTCTATTCGACCCGTATATTTTATGTTTTTCCATCATATTTTTTTAAGTATGATCACGCATAACTTTTCACTGAGGCGTCCGATTCCGATAGGGTGGATAGGGTGTACTTCGAGTTTGGTCCCATTTGAATTTAAAAGATGAAATCCAACCCTAAGGGTAGCGAAATGAAGGATATTGATCACTCACCCTCTGAATTCTGGTCCGTTAACCGATTCTATCAGGCATAACTTTGTACTGGGTTCTTCGATTTGGATGATTCTTTTTTCAATAGATAGGGTATACCTTATATTTGGATTTCGAAAAGAATTAGCCACCCTTACGGGTAGAAAAATAGGGGATAATTGATTTTTCACTAGTGAACATTGGCACACACATACGTAGTTGACAATGACAGATCGCTACTGACATTATTCTTGTTCCGTCAAAATCAGTATATTTTATGAGAGGATGGAATGATATACAAAGTAATGAAATAAACTAACCAGAACAACGAAAATAATTTATATTACAACAAATAGTAAAAGTAGATAATCATATTATTTTACTGGTAATAGTTGAAGTAAGGTGGGTAAGTAAGTATTTTGGAAGTAATCAAAAAACAAGTAGGTAGTAATTGGTAGATTTTAGCCACAAAAAATTGAAAAATAAAAACTTTTTAACAAAAAATTAACCGACGAAATAGGAACTGAAAAGTAAAAAATAAAAACTTTTTAACAAAAAATTAAATCTACGAAAACAACTGAAAAGCAAAAAATAGAATAAACCTTCTTAGTATAAATGATAATTGAGCTCCTAAACTAATGTAAGTAACTGATTTTGATTCGGCGCCAAACAAACTAGCAATTAAATTAGGTGAAGCGTAAAATGATGGCAGCTTGATGCACGGCTGCGTTTTGATGACTTCTTTCATAGATAATGATCTTCGATAATTGTCTGTTTGGCGCCGACTCAAAATCATTTACTAACATTAGTTTAGGAGCTCAATTATCATTTAGACTAAGAAGGTTTATTTTATTTTTTGCTTTTCAGTTGATGTTTTCGTCGGTTTAATTTTTTGTTACAAAGTTTTTATATTTGCTATAATTGTTAGCCATCTGGTTGTATTTGTAATAGCTGTTGTTGAGCAAATAAATGATTATTATTATGATTATTATATAACTAGCTGGTACCAGTAACTTCGTCCGTCTTGAACTTTGTATTTTTTGTGACGACTATTACAAATTCACTCACCCATTTAATTTCTAAAATTGCTTGTAACAAAGACCTCACATACCAATTTTTATGCCCCTTACTTCAAAGCTAATGGAACCCTCGCACAAACTTTCACCCCCCGAGGGTTTGCATTTTTAAAAACACTGAAACATTGTATTTCTTTATCCTTCACAAAGATCTCAAATATCAATTTTTATGACCCTAACTTGAAAACTAATGGAACCCCCATACTACCCTTTAGCGGTTGCATTTCTAAAAACACTAAAACACATATTTCTTCTAAGAACTTCAAATAAGAATTTGTATGACCCCCACTTGAAAACTGACGGAATTCCTATACAAACTTCCAATCTCAATTTAACCTCCATTTCAAAAAGGGGTTGAATTTCCAGAAACACCGAAACATGTATTTTTTATTTGTAACAAAGTGACCCAAATACCAATTTTCATGATCCTAACATTAAAACTAACTATACAGACTTTCAACCTCCAGTTTACCCCTTTAGGGTTGAAATAATCTTTCACAGTACCTTTTTTCAAGAGGTATGTAGATTATAATATCACTGCCATTCACAAAGATTAAAGTTGGAAATTATTGATGTATTCGAAACTTTCCACCCGAAATAAAATTTATCCTAGAGGAAGAAAGTAATAACTCATGACCATTCCTAGATACGAATATTATCAAAACACCAGATGAAGTAACAAAAGTAGACTGCTATCATGAACTAACTTTCTCAGAGATATTTTTGAATTAATTTTTAACCGACGAAACCAAAAAGGAGGAGGTTTTCTAGTCGACCCGTATATTTTTTTTTCCATAATTTTTTTTCAGTGGATAGGGTGTACTTCGAAGGTGGTCCCATTTGAATTTAAAAGATGAAATCCACCCCTAAGGGTAGCAAAATGAAGGATATTGATCACTCACCCTCTGAATTCTGGTCCGTTAACCGATTCTATCAGGCATAACTTTGTACTGGGTTCTTCGATTTGGATGATTCTTTTTTTAATAGATAGGGTATACCTTATATTTAGATTTCAGATGGAATTATATACCCTTACGGGTAGAAAAATAGGGGATAATTGATTTTTCACTTATGAACATTGGCACACACATACGTAGTTGACAATGACAGATCGCTACTGACATTATTTCTGTTCCACATCCGTCAAAACCATTATATTCTATGAGAGGATGGAATTATATACAAAGTAATGAAATGAACTAACCAGAACAACAAAAATAATTTATATTACAACAAATACTAAAAGTAGATAATCATATTATTTAACTGGTAATAGTTGAAGTAAGGGTAAGTAAGTATTTTGGAAGTAACCAAAAAACAAGTAGGTAGTAACTAGTATATTTTATCCATAAAAAATTGAATAAATCATAAAATTTTTAGTTGGGCCAAACAAACAATCAACGAACATCATTAAATTACTTCAACAAAATTATCAGAATGTCACCGCGCAACTCGATGCCATCATTTTACGCCTTACCTAATTCATTTGCTTGTTTGTTTGGCGCCGACTCAAAATTAGTTACTTACATTAGTTTAGGAGCTTAGTTACTGAGACTAAGAAGGTTTATTTTATTTTTTACTTTTCAGTTCCGTATTTCGTCGGTTTAATTTTTTGTTAAAAAGTTTTTATAACTTATAATCTCCCTAGAGCATGAATTATTGCCGGAAATTTTTTGAGTACCTTAAATTTCTGAAAATTATCACGAGTCGCGAAGCGACGAGGTATAATTTTCTTTAAAAATTCATGTAGGTACGAGACAAATTTCCCGCAATTAATTCAAGCACGTGGGGGAATCGGTACGAATTTTTTTTACCGGAATTATATTTAAATAGAAAACATTAAGTAAATATTTATTTTTACGTTATTCACAAATAAATAGAAGGCTGTGTGTAATGGGAGTTTTGGGGGAGATTTTTTTCTGATTTTCCCCGTTCCCTAGTAAAATAAAATATATAATATCAGATAAACTATTATGTAAAATTAATTGATTTCATAAAATTTTCTCACTAGGTTTCAGGGAAATGTTAATATTGACTAAAAATGAAAGTGGATACGTTCGTATTGCGGGACATATTTTTTGATTTTCCCCGTGCCCTAGTAAAATTAAATATTATAATATCAGATGAATTTTTATATGAAATTGATTTTTTCAGTTTTCAATTTTTTCCGGGTTTCCCGTGCCCTAGTAAAATAAAATTTACAGATACATTATTATATAAAAATAATTGATTTTATATAATTTTCTTACTAGGTTTCAGGGAAATGTCAATATTGACTACAAACAAAAGTGATATACAGCAAAAAATATATAACTATACCTATACATATATACTTAAATATATTTCATATTCTTTTAGGTTTAATTCTAAGCAAAATTGATATTAGCGGTAATAATTTGTTTTTCAAATAATTCAGGAAATCGGGATATTTTATTCTTTATTCTAAATAGAATGTTGTTGGCGTATGTTGCCGGTTAAAAAAATATTTTGTGAAGTTAGCCATGGATTTGACATTCACTACTCCTGTCAATCATTATTTTATTTGTGGCATTATAAGTTCCTCATAACATTGTATACAATCATAAGTAAAAAATTGATAATTAACGAACTTTCAATCGAATGAATTGTGTTCCTTTTGCAAAGAATCACAGCACATTAAAATGTACCATAAAAATGTAAAATATCTAACATACTTAGTGGAAGAATCTGGATTAAATCCTGAGCAAGAAAACTTATTTAAAGAGATTGGCAACATTCTGCGTGATATTATGCCTTTTTTTGAACACAAATCTAATTCTCAAAGAAATAAACTGGTGTCTCAGTATTATTTTTATTTTATGAAACACAGGCATATTGTTAAAAAAACTTCTGTGTTTTATTCACCACTTAGGAAAGAGGAGGTAGAAGTGGAATTTTTGAAGAATTTAAAATCAATTAACGATATTATAGAATGTACACCTTAATAAATTGTTGTAATATTTCCAACTTATAAAGTAAGTAAATAAAAAATATTGTCAATATTATTTCAAAATTATTTTTGTCTAATTATATGATAGCTGTCATGTGCCGGGAAATTTCCACTTATTAATTTTACGTCTACATGCTAATGTGAATGAAAAATGTTCAGAAAATTTGCTGGTTACCATAGTAACAATGTCGAAATAAAGCATCTGATTGGTTGAAAATGACTGGTATACAATTTTCAACATAAAATCAACACCATTACAAATTTACAATCTCCACCCCAGGATACCACCAGAACAATCTAGAATTGATAAATAAATATCTAAAAAATAATAATTATCCATCATCATTACTTGAAAGAATAGTATTTATGAAAACAATCCACCTGAAATGATAAAAAACACAACTAAAATCAACTATAATGGATACCGTACGTCAAAAAAATCTCTGGTCCTGAAAGAAGAACAAAGCACAATAACTTTTAACGTCAACACAATCGGAAACTGTTTTTTCCACGTCAAAACACAAAATGAATCAATTGTGAGGATTGCACGAAATGCTAGTTAGGCCAAACAGCACGTTATCGGAAAAAAAGAAAATCGGAACATGAAGGCGATATTAAAAAAGAATACCATCAATCTTACTGCTCTAGTTGAACAAACTAGGGGACACGATTACAATCAATCTGTTCTGCGAGATATGATCCATATAGTCAAACAAGACAGTGTAAAGTTAGAACGATGCAACAATATATCCGACCTATCGTTGCAAATCGATGGTTTGTCGATGCCTGACGCCCTTATACAGGGGGTTATAATTCACCGCAGCGCGACGCCTGAAAAATTCGGCATTTAACGTAATGGTGATTATTAGTACACCAGAAATATACAGGTGGTCCGAAATTGTTGAATACACTCATGTTTCTTGGCAGGCGTATATATGGAAAGTGCATAGTGCATAGATTATTCCGAATCCCATTTATTATCAAGTTATCCTGTTACACACTCAGTTGGAGCATTACACTCGGCCATACGCCAAGACTACAAATTCGAAAATAATAGGAGCATCTGTTGCTGAAAAGAATCTGTGAACGACATGATAGAATAGTTATATTATTACAATTCCCGTGCAATTTAATGGCCAAAAGTTCATTATTTCGCCTTTGTTCTATATTGAGAAGCATGTAAGTAATTTTTTTTTCGATTATCGATTTTGATAATGATTCTTATTGTAGACATGGTTTATCAATCAATCAATCAATGTATACTTTATTGTATTCATGAAGAAATCATGGTTACAAAGCAATACAATGTTGAGATAAAATTACAATAAAAATCAGTATAAACATATAAGGTAAAAAAATTAAAATATTTTAAACGAGTAAATTAATTACAAAAAATTAATATATCACTAAAATATTGCGTCAATAAATCCTGGTCACAAAGGATAAAGTTACAGTAAAATTAGTATAAACATGTAAGGTAAAAAAATCAAACGAGTAGAGACACTTAATTACAAAAAGATTCAGGTATATATCACTAAATTATTGAGTCAATAAAAAACTCATCCAAACTATAATAGGTTCTTTCCATTAATTTATATTTTAGCTCTTTTCTGAATTTTATTGGTGGTTCATTTCTTTTAAATCATTGGGAAGATGATTGTAGATTTTGCAACCATTGTAAATAAATGAGTCTTTAATGAGACTTGAGGTGGGTAGCAGAAGTTTCACATCTCTGTTTTGTCGAGTATTGTGTGTAGAGGAGTGAGAGCCAAACTTAGTTTTATGTTTTTTTATTATTGATGCTGTTTCCAAGATATACAGGGCAATTACTGTTAATATTTTATGGGATTTGAACAACTCTTTGCAAGAATCTCGAGGTTTAGCTTTGCACAAGTATCTTAAGGCTCGTTTCTGTAGGATGAGTACACTGTTCAATAAGTAGTTGTTGCAACTTCCCCAAAATGCAATGCCGTAGCGGATATGTGATTCGACGAGGGAGTGATAAACCATCTTTGCAGCTGAGAAATTTAATTCTTGTGAAGTAAGCTTCACTGCATAACACCCAGAAGAGAGTTTTTTTCTCAGTGCGATCACATGATCAACAAATTTTAATTTACTATCTATGTGAAGACCCAAATATTTTGTGTTGTTTTTATTTTCAATGATTCATGTTTCTAGGTCTATGTCATCAAGCTCACATTTAAACGTAAGCAGATTTGTTTTATTGATGTTGAATGATAGTTTATTGGAGTCACACCAGTTTGTTACCTTAGTTAGATCTTCGTTGACTGCTTTGTTTAATTCGTCAGTCTTTTTGTTGTACCATGTAATAGCAGTGTCATCAGCAAATAATGTGAACTTACCTGAGATATTGATGTTAGTTATATCATTAATATACAGTAAAAATAGAACTGGTCCAAGGACTGAGCCCTGAGGAACCCCAAATTGTATCTGTCCTAATGAAGAATGTACATTAGTCTTGCCAATTTGCTCTCTACCGTGTAAATATGATTCTATCCATTTGTAAGACAGACCCCTGAAACCATAGTACTGAATCTTTTGCAGCAATATTCCGTGATCAACGCAGTCAAAGGCTTTCGACAGGTCACAGAACACTGTTGCCACATCCTCACCATCGTTGATTACAGTATATATATTGAATAAGAGATCGAAGATAGCATCATTTGAGTTTTTATTGGATTGAAATCCAAACTGGGTATCACTTAAAATTTTATGTTTAGAGAGAAAACTCAATATTCTCATTTTTACCAATTTTTCTATTAATTTCGCTAAAGTTGGAATTAGTGCTATTGGTCGATAATTAGAGGGATTATCAGTAGACCTGATCCTTCATATAATGGGTTGCTTCCAGATGATTCCATGTTTTCGTCTAATTGGTCAAAATATGATATATTCTCGGCATACCAAGCGAGCACTGAACCACATTAAAAATTAATTAATACATGAACATTAGTATACAGGGTGGGGCACCCCATACAACACGGCCCCTGTAAACCAAACCATGAATTTTTTCGGGAATTTCTCCATTCCACTATATGTATATTGATTAAGGCTGCAAAAGGAAATTATTTTGGAGTCTACAGGGTGGCTCAAAAAAGTGTGACATATCAAAGTTGTGGTTTTTTTTTAACACCCTGTATTTCGTTAAATTTTTGAATAGGTCAGGAAAAATTAATATGATTTCATATAAGGTACTATGTACCCGTTCTCGAGTTATTGATTTTTTTATGAAAATGCTAGGTACAATTGGAAACTAAATAACATCAAAATGTAAAGAAATCATCCCTTCGAATTCTGACCAAGCATGAAAGAGGTTTTGGGCTATTGATTTCGATAAAACCCGTTTCTCAATATTATACAGAATGTTCAAAAATCATTGTAACTTTTCTATAATTTCGGACAAAGATAACTTTGTTATTTCAAATAGAACACCCTGTCTTTTTTTATCTGAACAATAAATATTCAATTATTCTTCATTTCATATTGGGGTTCCCTATACCTAACCTAAATAGTTTTTCAGATATTGGCTTTTTCAAATAGTAGTTCTTATTTCAATGCATTCTTTGAATCTAGATACTTTGAAATGATATTTATTTGATTTGCTCACAGAATTCTCATTGACAGTTGTTTTACTTCATCGAAAATATTTACTGTTCATTAAAATGAAGTTATCATTTACATTCATATTCTGACAGTAGTTCATTAAACAGAATATACAAATTTTTTTTATTATTCAACTGAAACAACAACAAAATATGAAACACAAATGTATTTAATTCAGAGTTCTATTAAAGACTTCTTAACATTTAATAACATTTGAGGCGTCACTCTTCGAAAAGCAGCCCTCATTCTCTTCTTCATATTTTCCAGTGTGGTTGGAGGAGTATCGTAAACCTGATTCTTCAAGTATCCCCATAGAAAAAAAACCGAGGCAAGTCAAATCTGGTGATCTCGCTGGCCAATTTTGTGGTCCTTCCCTACCAATCCATTTATTCGGAAAGCATATATTCAAAAACTGTCCGACACTGAATTTGAAATGTGCCGGAGCTCCATCCAATTGTAACCACATCCGTAGTCTGATATTTAGCGGCACATTCTCCAGAAGCTCAGGCAGATCATCTCGTAAAAATTGTAAACAAATTTCACCATTCAAGTTTCCATCAAGAAAGTATGGTCCTATAACTTGTGTACCTATAATTCCTCCCCATACGTTAACAGACCATCTATTCTGGTGATCCAGAGTGCGGAAAAAATGAGGATTCACATCACTATGATAATGGAAGTTGTGTCTGTTCACTAAGCCATTGTTATGAAAAGTAGATTCATCAGAAAATAAAATGGAATCCAAAAAATGTTCATCCTCACTAAACTTGTCCAGAACCCATAGACAAAATTCAATTCGTCGATGGAAGTCTATTTCATATAATTCCTGGTACATCTGAATACGGTACGGGTGAAATTTGTATTTTTGTATTACCCTAGAAATGCTCCGTCTGCTTATCCCTGTATCTTTCTCGATCATACGTTGACTCGTATGAGGGTTTTCTATGATTGTTCCCATAATAAGAAATTCATTTTCCTCATTTCTCCAATGATAGGTTTTGGTCTATTTGCCTTTTCATAAGCTACACTTCCAGTCCTACGAAATTGATGTAGCACTCGTTTGAAAACCAACTTGTTTGGATGATTCCGGTCTGGATATTTTTGGGCCTACACCCTCGACGCCAAAAGGCAATTCTCTAAACACTCACCAATCGCAAAAATCATATCTATCCGCTCTTGAATGGGATAAGTTTTCATTTTCGACGATAATAATTCAGTGAATGTTTTGAATAACGTAAAACACAATAACTGCATAAGAATTTTTCAACAAGTTGAATAAATGTCGTTTAAAGCTATCTTGATTCAAAGAATGCATTGAAATAAGAACTACATTTGAAAAAGCCAATATCTGAAAAACTATTAGGTTAGGTATAGGGAACCCCAATATGAAATGGAAGATAATTGAATTTTATATTGTTCAGACCAAAAAAATACAGGGTGTTCTGTTTGAAATAACAAAGTTATCTTTGTCCGAAATTATAAAAAAGTGACAATGATTTCTGAACATTCTGTACAATATTGAGAAACGGGTTTTATCGGAATCAATAGCCCAAAACCTCTTTTATACTTGGTCAAAATTCGAAGGGATGATTTCGATACATTTCGATGTTATTTAGTTTCCAATTGTACCTAGCATTTTCATAAAAATATCAATAACTCGAGAACGGTTATAGTTAGGTACATAGTACCTCAAATGAAATCATATTATTTTTTCCTGGACTATTCAAAAGTGTAACGAAATACAGGGTGTTCCATTAAAAAAAAACAACTTTGAGTTGTCACACTTTTTTGAGCCACCCTGTAGACTCCAAAATAATTTCCTTTTGCAGCCTTAATCAATATACATATAATGAAATGGAGAAATACCCGAAAAAATTATGGTTTGGTTTACAGGGACCGTGTCGTATGGGGTGTATAATATAATAAGAGGTGAATCTGTTCAACAACACTGATTTGGAATGTCCTGTTGCTGGTAGAAGAGGATGTATGCTTCTTCACTAACAAGTGATTTTGAAAATATCGGTGATACACCACAAAACAAACAATTAAACTATTAAAAATACCACAAACCCAGAAAACACAAAAAAGTATAAAAAATCACAACACAAAAAACAAACAGACTGACAGCTCACCACAAGAAAACTCAGCAGAAAAACAAACAATTAAACAGACAAAACAAAAATCTAGACAGACAAAAATTCAACTTCCCGAAAACTCACCTCCAGAAAATTTATATGTTGTACAGCACGTAGAATAGAATAAAATGTAAAACTTATTAATCCTTTCGTAGACGCGAGAAAAGTAATTTTTTTGTTGAAAAACATTCAAACATGTCTTTTGATGAAAACTCAAAAATCAACCCTCTCATTTGTATTAATCGTGGAAATATCATTCCCACCGCCAACATATTTAGTGAAATAAACGGAATATGTTTATAATATATCTCTAGTTTTACGAAAATTTTACACAGTGTAAAATAGAGATTTCGAGGAAAACCTTCTACTATTTTCCGTGGAATCTGTTGAAACACGGCCGAATACACAAGATTACTTGACAGGGCGAAATTCCAGTCAATAGGGACTGAAAAAGTCCATTGCCCTACAAAAGGTGGGGAAGACATGATTTTGATGTATGTTATTCAGTTCCAACTAAATAACCAGGGCCGGATTAAAAGGTGTGGAGGCCCTGGGGCAACAAAGGAGTGGAGGCCCCTAATTATTTTTCAAACAAGTTTTTTTTTTATTTATTGCGGAACAAATCAAATTATTTCGACACGAGCATATGTAGGTATAATAAAATACAAGAAATAAATTAAATTACAGCGTAAACGAATGGATTCTTGCGAGCTTTTTTCGACGAAAAATCATTGACGATTTCGGTCAAATCCAGCATCCGGAGAAAATCATTCTCAATGCTAAGAAGCGATAACTTTGATAGGCGGCTTTGTCTCATCGTAATTCGCCTATTTTTTTCATTTTGGAAAATGAGCGCTTTCCAGTGCAATTTGACATCATAACATTCTCAGTTGTAATATCACAAGAGAGTGAAAATAATTCGACAGATTTTCGAAAACTTGTTGCCAGGCAATAGATAAGAGAGACCAACCGGCTCGAGTGGCTATTGCCAACAAGTTTGAGAAAGAAATCTAGATAATTATTTTCTACTATATCGAACTCTCGTGTGGTATTCTTTAGATTATTTTTTGATGTTACGATCATAAACACATTTCCTTGCAAAATTATATAATGTACTAAACCGGTTTGGATTCATTTCACAAAAATATAGGTTGTCAGACAATAAAAACAAAATACCTCAAATTATTTCCCGCGACAATTTTCTAGGTAGAATATTCCCACTATTGATTGGCCAAAACGTATATGAATTATTTGAATTGAACGTTTCCATTGGTTTCTAGCAATGTCAAAAAATGTAGCTCTAAAATTTTGGTTTTCAGAATTTGATAGTAGAACATCTTAGATTGGTCTTTTTGATAGTCCTTTTTCAGAAGGATTTACATTTGTTGCGGAATGTCATCCTTCTCTTAGACTCACACTTTCAGATTTTGGGGATTTCTCTGCTACAAGCGCACCACTCAGCGGACACTTGTCAACACCAATAAATAGGAAAAACAGGTATAGACGGGCAAAGTGTTTGTAGAATTGGCAGAAAAATAGTCAACAGAATTTGAACTTTTGTTCTATTATGGAATGCGCACAGGGCTCTTATAAATAATTTGATGCAATCATATTCATAAATTGAAATATTATTTTCTTTTGCTTATGATTATTGAATTTCATTGTGTATCTAGATCGCTTGTGTCATTCGAAGAATACATCGACAGAAAATCCTTCATTTATAAAAAAAATTTTTTTTTTAAATTCAATTGTTCTTGTTTTTACAGCTAATTTCGATACGATATAATATTTTGTATAAAAGTATGATGTTTTACTTGGTGATTGTTTCTCGCATATACACATGATTCATCAGATCGAAGATTAATATTAACCATGGATTTTGACAAGAATACGAAACATGTTTTTGAATGTTTAAAACGAAAAATGAGAGGAAAAGGTGGGAGAACTGCTCTTTCGTTGTCAGATTTTTTATATATAATTTTGCATATCCTTCGGTATTTGTTAGGAAATTTTACCTATAAATTTATATTGTGGAGACCCCTCTCTTGTGGAGGCCCCGGGGCTGCAGCCCCGTTTGCCCCCCTCTTAATCGGGCTCTGTAAATAACATATATCAAAATAATTTATCTCCCACCTTTTGTAGGGCAAAAACCCCAATAAACTAGACTAATATTCTCTGATACGACTGTTTGAAATAATTTTAACTTAAAACGTGCAACTTTTTTTTCAGATTTATCGCCACTTGAACCATGGTGGATCTGGGTGGTTATGTAATCATTCTGGTAGAAACCAAGGACAAAAAAATCAAACTCTATGGTGAGTACAAGCATGCAAAATGTTTGCAAGAAACACATTTTGAATTTAGGATACAAAATTGGGAAGCAAAAACCAGCATTTATAATTCATCCCAAACTATACATCGTTTGAAAACGAACCAGAGTAAAAAAACATAAATGCCAATCATCGAAAAACGTAGGATGGATAATTGAAAGTAATATCTGTAAAGTTCCGATTGTGGTTTCTCATGGTTCATTAACATTATTAATTATAATTATTATCGAAATATTCAGATAAATTAAACAACAGACCAGTGGTTCCCGCATTTGCCAAAACTAAAATGTTAGCATTTGTTGTCCTAAAATAAGTGTTACAAAAGGGTACATCGAGGAACTAGTGTGCTGTCTTTAAGTAGAACCATTAATCTATAGTTTTTAGCATATCCTGGAAGATATTTGGGAATTTAATTATACTTTTTCTGAATAAAGTAATTTCTGTCATCTAAATGGCATTTCGCGGAGACTTTTCGGTTCCCAAGGATGGTATTTTGGGGAGTGTATAGAAAAAACTACTTTATGAAGCTATTCGCTCTGTGCAAGACTGGTAATGCCCTCTAGTGACTCGATTGCTGAAGTTTTCCTGTTTTATTTCCAATACTCACTATGTAACAATTTATTTTTTTTAACAATTTCTAAATAATCTACCACGATGTAACAGTTTTGTGCTCACTGCTAGTTCCTGATGAATCGAAGTTTTTTTCTGTCAAAGAACAAAGTAAGTAAATGATAAAAAATATTTGTGTTGATCCGATAGTTCACCGCATTTGGAGGTTATCCATGTCAAGTTATTATATTTTGAATATCATAAGGTAATGCTTCTTCTGTGTACTTTTAGGCACGGCAAGTAATGTGCACGCAGGTTAGTTTATTAAGGTGGCAGGTTCATAAGGTCTTGAGAACATAAAAAAGAGAGGGAGCCAAGTGGTTTGACAAATTAAAAAGAGTACCCATTCAACCTGACTGGAAACCACTAAATAACATCAGATTCAACGCAAAACTATTTAATGAAATTCTCAAATAATAGAATAATCAGAAAAGGAATTAGGTTAACAATTTTACCTGAATATGGGATCCCACTTCTACCCTTGCAGGGATGTATGAACGGTCCCTACATAATACAAACACGTTCAACACTCTCTAACACGTATAATTGTCAACAAAATATTGCGTATTGCTTATACAGTACAAGTAAAGATGTTTACTCTTAGTACTTGAACTGCATTACATTTAACATTAGTTCACATGTAAAGTCAATTGCTTTCGTAACCGAAACCAGTTCGTGAAAATTAAAACAGATAATCCTCTGCGAGGTACTTTGTCCTGATAGAATGCCGTGTATGGTAGACAACTCGGAAAGACATCAAAAGTATCTCTGTCCCTTGTTCATAAGGCTGATTGATCAGTTTACAACACCGTCCAGGCGTTACCGAACTCGCAGTTTAAGTCGCTATTTGCTTTTCATCACCGACGCAACACCGTCCCACGGAACTTGGTTAATACTTTTACTATCCATTTCTAGACGATCAAATAGAAAACGGAAAACTTCTCAAATATTTATCAAATGAAAACCTCACGTCCCGGAATTAGAGATTGAAATATCGTGGAATAACAGAACACTTATCTCTCTGCTGCAGTTTATGTGATGCAGTTGGAAATGTATAAAATGTACACGTACTATTTTTGCAATCGACTACACAGCAATAGCGAGGGCTCATTGAAAACGAAACAACGGCTCTGTAGGTTGGCAGAACAGAATTATATAAAAACGCTCAGACACGTCAACTACATTTTTGAGGGGAACATCGTTCGCGATGAAATTCACCCGAAATACATTCCATCCCTCGGAGCTGTGACCGCCATCCCTAAATTTTTAAATGGCAACATATGGCAAGTGATACCTCATTTGAAAGGTATTTTCCTTCTTAATATCAAACAACAAAAATAAATTTAATTCTATCGATTAGTTTTCGATATAGGAAAGTTGAAATTAAAAAAAAAAAATCAAAAATAATCCAACTGTTTACCAACAAATAACATGCAATTCCGTTTCAAATTTTTATTTACTTGATCGAAAAAATTTAAGGTTCTTAAGAATCGATAAAAAGACGTCTTCTCGAATTCGACTCAAATGCGAGTACAACAAAAACATGTATGAGATAATTGTTTTCGCCAAATCGCAATTGTGGACGTCTATCAGTGTCAAACTGATCTTTGATTGAACGACATTAGAGTGAATTACTTGACTAAAGCTGCTGAATATCTTTCCGCAATAATGGTGTATACGATCGCGGAAAGAGTTGAAATAAAAAATTTTTAATGATGAGTGCGGTAACCGTAAGCTAATTTGTTCAATGAAACGCATCCAGATAAACTTGTTGCTAGAAAATACGTTCTAGAATTAGTGCAAAAATTTCGTCAAACTGGATCAGTAGCCAACAAGAAACGAGACCCAGAACGTGAATTTCCGTTGAGAAATGAAGCTGTTGAAGTTGCACTTTTAGGACAAGTTCATGCAGACCCAACATTGAGCACAAGGAAATTGGCTAGTGTTACCAATATCAGTAGAACCAGTATCCGCCGAATCCAGAAACATCATAAATTCCACCCCTACAAAATACATCTGGTACACCAATTGAATGAAGATGATTTTGACAGGCGACAGGAATTTTATGAAATTATGACTACGAGAATAGATGCTGATGAGAATTTCCTTTTCATAATATATGTTTATTGTTTTAAGAATAGAATTCTTGTTACAAACACAATGTCATAAATAATAATACTAATATAAACATGAAATATAAAATGTGAAAATAATTGAATTAAAATATAAAATATATATACATATATATATATATATATATATATATATATATACATATATATACACATATATACATATACAAAGGTTACAGGACAAGAACTAGATAACGATTAGAATTATGTTTTTCACACAGTATAATCGCAAATACTACACATTATAAATTACAGGGCATCATAAAAATACTCTTGTAGGTCATAATAGGCTTTATCACTAATAGTTTTTTACATTTATTTCTGAATATGATAAAAGAAGTCTCTTTGATTTCATTGGGAAGTTTATTGTACATCCTGATTCCATTATATATCAACGAGTTTTGAACAAAACATGTTTTTGGAATCGGTAGATTCAGTTCATTTGACCGCCTTGTGTAGTATGTGGCTGTGGATTCATAGTTCTCCCTATTTTTATGTATAATCGATACGGTTTCCAAAATGAATATTGAAATAACCGTAAGGATTCTATGTTCTCGAAAAAGGGGTTTACATGATCCCGCCATTTCGCTTTACATAAGTACCTAATAGCCCTTTTCTGCAAGACAAAAACCGATTGCATAAGTTGTTTACTGCAGACACCCCAATAGTGTATACCGTACCTTAGAGTCTATTAAGGCATAGTACACCACCTTCGCTGCAGCAAACCCCAGTTTCCTTAGACATCTGCTTTTCTGATGAGTCTATATTCTTTTTGAATTCGACTGTGAATCGTCATAATTGTCGTTATTGGTCACATGCCAATCCACATGTTTTCCACGAAGTCCATACTCAAACTCCCCAAAAACTCAATGTCTGGGCCGGTATTTATGGGGACCGTTTGATTGGACCAGTATTTCTCGACGGTAAACTGGCAGGAGATACTTATTTGGAATTATTGAATGAATTTGTTTATCCACAATTAGTAGCCATAATTGAAAATGACGATCGTTACCATGAAGACCACTTGATATTTCAACAAGACGGGGCACCTCCACATTATGCACAGCCTGTCAGGGCGTTTTTGGATAGAATGTTTCCTGGAAGTTGGATTGGAAGAAGAGGCTCTATAGAGTGGCCAGTCAGATCTCCAGATTTAACCCCACTCGACTTTTTCCTGTGGGGTCACTTGAAAAACAAAATATTTGAAACCGAACCAGAATCTCTGGAAGATTTACGAAGGAGAATTATTGAAGAATGCCGTCGAATAACGCAAGAAATGCTATGAAATGTGAGGTCTCGTTTTGAACAAAACTTGTACTTGATTACTATCGTTTCGGACGTCCATCGTCTTAATGTATTCAAAAGGTTTTCACGACGTTTCGAATGCTTGTATCTGCAATCGTCTTCAGGTGAATACTGAAGACGATTGCAGATACAAGCATTCGAAACGTCGTGAAAACCTTTTAAATACATTAAGACGATGGACGTCCGAAACGATAGTAATCAAGTTACCACATCGTCTACAACCTTCAAACAAAACTTGTACTATTGTATGGAAATGGGTGGTACACAGTTTGAACATTTAGTTCATTGACAATAATAATTATTGCGACACTTTTAGCTGTATGGGGTCGGCTTTAGAATAGCCCCATGGTAAATCCTGCCTGTCGTAAGAGGCGACTAAAAGGATAACCGTAGGTGGAAGATGGTCTCATCGCCCGGTGAAATACCACCATATCGACTTTGTGTGCTGTGAAATGGATCATTCCATGTTTCAGTGTTCGGTCGATACTTTCCGGTCTCCCTCTTTCCTTTTCTCCAATTCCTCCTTTATTTTCAGGTGCATCCTAATAGTAATAATGATGAAGTCTCTTAGAGTAAAACACTCCGGAAGCAAAATACCTCTCCATTCGGATTTCCGGGCGAGAGGTACTCGAGGGGACTCAACATTAAAGATTAATTTTTGCAACATCCGCGGACTCAACAAGAACATCAATGACGTCCACCATCACCTACAGACGAAAAAACCGGATATTCTGGCTCTAACAGAAACACAAGTAAACTCGTCCACCAACAAGGTCCATATGCTTTGTCCTGGTTACGAACTCCATTCTCGATTCAGGTTCAAAGGTGGAGTCTGCCTTTATGCTAAGGCTAACCTTTCATGCCAGCGTGAAGAGAGTTTGGAACCGAAAGACTTTGATGTGATGTGGTTCAAGCTATCTGATACCAAACTGACTAAGTTCCTCTGCTGCCTTTACCTATCACCTAATGAACCTTCATATAACGACCTCTTTGAGTTTTTATCACTCAAACTGGACTACATTCAGGAGAACCATCCAACAGCTGAAACCATAATCATGGGAGACTTTAATGTACATAACGCTGCCTGGCTCAAATTCTCTAACAAAACAGATGATGCGGGTCGTCAAGCCGAGGCCTTCGCCATCACTCATGGTCTAGAACAACTGGTCGAGCTACCAACCCGCATCCCTGATGTCAACAACCAGTCTGCCAATACACTAGATCTTTTCCTCACCACCAATCCTGACCCGTATAGAATAGAAGTTTGTGCCCCACTTGGAAACTCTGATCACACCCTCATCTCCACAACATGCTCTTTCCATTTACCATCGAGCTGCACAATACCACCCCGTCTCATGTGGCATTACAATTCGGCCGACTGGGAAGGTCTTCGTATGTTTTTCTCAGCGTTTCCATGGAAGAGAGTTTGTTTCTCTTCAGTAGATCCAACACGATGTGCTGAGACAATTTCTGAAATCATCATGTTGGGGATGCAAACCTACATACCGAATACCGAAAGAAGAACATCATTCGATAAGACCTGGTTTAACAGAAACTGCTCTAGAGCTGTGGCTTCCAAACAGGCAGCATACCATCGATGGCTAAAAAATCCGGGCCCTGAGACCAAAGCAGCATATGTCGAGGCTAGAGGCATATGCAAAGAGACAATAGAATGCTCAAAAGATGCCCACAATGCCAAAATAAGATCAAAACTTGCTGAATGTCCTAACGGATCCCGTTCATTTTGGTCTTTCGCCAAAGCTGTGGGAAGAAACTTCACTTCCAGCTCATTTCCTCCTCTAACCAAAGGAGATGGAACACTAGCAACGACTGCCCAGGAAAAAGCCAATATCTTTGCGCACCTATTTGCTGGACATTCCACTCTGGATTCATCGGGAAAACAACCCCCGAACATTACACCTATTGACAGTCACATGCCCGAGATCACCTTTCGCCAACGTACTATCAGAAAGATTTTGCTGGGTCTCAACACCAACAAAGCCTGTGGATCTGACGGAATCCCGCCGATTGTTCTCAAGAAATGTGCCCCCGAACTAACACCTGTTCTTTGCAAGTTGTTCAACCACTCTTACAATTTGGGGGTATTTCCGTCCAATTGGAAAATTGCAAGAGTACAGCCAGTCCCTAAAAAAAGGCAAAAAGGCCCTACCTAGCAACTACAGACCTATCGCACTGCTATCTATTATTTCAAAGGTCATGGAAAAAGCCATCAACATCGAGCTCATGAAATATCTGGAAGACTCAGGAATTGTCAACGATAGGCAATATGGCTTCCGCCATCAGAGATCAACTGGTGACCTGTCGCTTACGTCTCACATATATGGCGCTATCTATTGAAAAGTATGGAGAAACTTTAGCTGTGGCATTAGATATCTCCAAGGCGTTCGATCGAGTTTGGCACCAGGGACTCCTCGCCAAGCTTCCGTCTTATGGCTTGCCCCCTCAGCTGTGTTCTCTGCTTGCTAGTTTTCTCTCAAACAGGTCTCTCCATGTAGTGGTCGATGGAGTTTCATCTGACACTCTACTCATAAATGCTGGTGTTCCGCAAGGATCTATTCTCGCACCAACACTATTTCTACTTCACATCAACGACCTGTTGAAAGCAACTTCATGTCCAGTACACAGCTTTGCCGATGATAGTACCCTCCATACCGCTTTCTCTTCCAGGGCCCTATATCAGCCCGTGAAACCAGAAATGAACGAGGAAGAAATGTTAATAATATAAATATGGACTTAGCAACAATTCTCGGTGGGATCTAATAACTTGGTAGAATTCAATGCAAACAAAACACAAGCATGTCTTTCTCTAAAAAAGCCGATCTCACTGTGCCTAACATAACTTTGTCAGGAGTAACCATACCACTGAAGTCATCCATATCGATGCTTGGTATTACTATCAGCAATAACCTTTCCTGGGAAAATCACGTGAGGTCCATTGCCAAAGTGCATCCCAAAACTTGGTTTTGTTTCGTGCCAAGAGCTATTTCACCCCCACTCAGCTGCTTATGATCTATAAGGCACAGATCCGACCTGTCCTGGAATACTGTTCCCATATTTGGAGCGCGGCACCTAAACATATCCTGAGGCTATTGGATTCTGTCCAAAAAGGGCAATTCGTCTCGTCGGTGATGCCTCGCTTACAAACTCGCTCACTTGTCTGGAACACCGTAGAAAAGTTGGCGATTTGTCTCTATTTTATAGATATTTTTATGGGCGATGCTCTTCTGAAATATTAACAATCGTTCCTGCTTTGGCAGTCTCTTCGAGACTAACCCGTCAAGTTCAGTCATCACACCCCTTCGTGCTCACTTTGGAGACCTGCAGAACATCACTTTCCAAAGACTCGTTCATCCAACGAACAGCGAGGCTTTGGAACTCATTGCCTAGGGAGGTGTTCCCCGAGGCATACAACCTCCAGAAATTTAAGAAGAACACCAACTCCTACCTTCTTTCCCTTGGTTCCCACGATGTTCTCTGAACATTACAGGATATCCCTTTTCGTGGGAACCAGAACATAAAAAAAAAAAAAAAAAAACTTGCTTTATCAGATATTGTTTTTATTGATTGAGTGAATAAAAAGTGATTTCCCAACTTCAAGTTCCTATATCTCGAAAACGAATCGATAGAATTAATTTATTTTTGTTGTTTGATATTAAGAAGGAAAATACCTTTCAAATGAGGTATCACTTGCCATATGTAGCCTTTTAAAAATTTAGGGGTGGCGGTCACAGCTCCGAGGGATGGAATGTATTTCGGGTGAATTTCATCGCGAACGATGTCCCCCTCGAAAATGTAGTTGATGTGTCCGAGCATTTTTATATAATTCGGTTCTGCTGACCTACAGAGCTGCTGTTTCGTTTTCAATGGCCCACTCTGTATGTATCATAGAGAAACTAAAAATAAAGAGAGTTGTCAAACCTGCAGTAGGGGGGATTGGCGCGGTGGGTTAGCGTCCGACTCATGATCGAAAGGTCGTGAGTTCGATTCTCGGCCAGGGCAGAAATTTTTCATTTAATTTGAGAGAATTAAATGTTAAATTTCGTAGCCGGGCCGAGGATGATCCTCGACGATTCGCTGTTGGGCTCAAATTAACAGTGCTGCTCCTAGGTGGCGCATGGAGTTAGTAACAAGGCCTACCCAGAATACTGTGTGAATGATACATTCTATGTTGTGATTGTCTTGAAATAAATTAATATGGGATGCAGTATTGCTTAGAGCAAGACAACCTGCATCCCATCATACAATAATAATATTCCACTTGTGTCTGGCCGAATGACGAAATGTCCAAGCCCAAAAAAAAAAAAAAAAAAAAAAACTGCAGTATAAGTTGGCACCACGTTTAGACAGTGGCGACATATCTCGCAACTGGCCGAACTAAGTTAGTACAGATTTAACTTCAGTTACCGATTGAGATAAGGCGGATTTTTTAAATGTGTTACTTTTATATGATTTATATGGTATATATTTTATAGGTGATCGATTTGCCATTCCTGTATTTCATCGAATGGTTGTATCATATGAAATACAGGAATGGTAAATCGATCACTAATAAAATATATACAGTAATCGATTTGTAGATCTGTTAGTTCGTTCGTGGTTAAAATAAAGTTCAAAATAAATCTTAGTTTCATGATATCAAGAACAAAATTGAAGTTCTTATAAAACAAGAATAATGAGTTGAACACTATGAAAACGCATTTTATTGTATCCAGGACAAGGTACAACTACAGACAAAACAATAATAAAACTCCGAAAAACAACAAAATTGAAAATATTCTCTAGTCTTATCATCAAATCGACCAAAATAAAAGCAAATTACATTTACAACAAACCTTCAATAATTTTGTTCATTTATTAGCACAAAGGAGAACGAGTAGGTATAACAAATACTCCCGTTTGATGATAATCAAGTAGACCATATTCTTCGAACTTCCTCAAATGGTGATAGGAAATGAAAACTGATGGATGGAAATAAGTGTATCAGTTTGTGAAAAAATATCTGCAACTGATGGATGGAAATAAGTGTATCAGTTTGTGAAAAGCAGCTTATATTTTACCTTTTAAAAGAATATTTCCAGGAATTTCAGCGTCGAATAACAAAACATTGTATTTTCTACGTTGGGTTCCTAATTCAAGTCCATATAGTATAATTTCTATCATTAAATTTTCGATGACAATAACAGTAGAAGAATTATTCTGAAATTATTGCGTGGTTTGTCATGATAAAAAATACATGTGTGAAAAATTAACTTCTATTTTCTGACAAACGTCGAAATTGAAAAATTATCATGTCATTGCGGGCAGCGCCTCCATGCGCAACTGGCCGCATCAAAAACTTGGTGGTCAAGATCGCCAATGTTTCAAACAGTCTCTTTATTTTTAATTTGTCTATGCTCCAACCTTTATTTCAAACATAGGATTTTTTTATCAACCTTGTCTTAATAAACGTTATTATTATCATTAACAATATTCAGAAACTATCTTTTCAACAAGGTGCCACATGATATTTAAAATTTTGAAATTTATGTGTCCCCCCGCGCCATCTATCGGGCAATCACAATATCTTTTATTTCAAAAAGCAGTATTGGTGATATCATACAATACCTTTTTTTCATTGGGGGGGCTATAAAAAGCTGCACTGTATAGAGGGGTAGGTTGAGAATAAAGTTTTATTTTATTTCACAAATATGGAGGAACAAATTTCAAGAAGGATGAAATTTGGGATGTAACTCAACCTTAACAAAGGCTTTCCCACACCAATGTCAAAATATAATTTCAAATTGCATTTGACAAAAAAAGCATATTCTATGTACACAGTATTTGAAAACCTTCACGAACCAAATACGAACTTAATTATCTGAGGCGATTTAAATTTCGATATGTTCCAAAACGATCAATTTTTTTTCTCTCAGCATCTTGTTATTAGAATTCAATCTAGCTCCTCCGGTAGAATGGCCCACTCGAGTTTCTGAGATATCCTGTATAACGATTGATAAAATATTCATCAACTTCAACAATGAGGGAACACGTTGTGTTTTGGATAATCTCATATCTTTAAACGAGCAATTCTTGTATATATATTTCGGGTATCTCGGAAACGGAAACGATTTGGATGAAATTTTGTATTTAGATGAGGTTTTGCTTTTTAAGTTTATCTATATAGGCGTCTTTCCTGAAAAAACTCGACTTCACACAAAAAAAATATTACGTTTATCGTTGTATAGCGCCATCTCGTGAATTTTTGAGATACCTGCATTTTTGCTATTGGATGTTAGCCTACTGGTATCTCCAAACTTTGTGAGATGGCGCTATATGACATTATCCGAATACGAATGTTAGATGTTTTTCTTTGGTTAGTCCAAGGAACTCATAATGTTTATTTAAAATGTGTATTTGTAGCCAACCTGTGCAGTAGGTAAGATTGCAAAATATTCATATTTTGTGTGTGTGTGTGTGTGTGTGTGTGTGTGTGTGTCAAACAGTCAACAGCCCGACATTTTAAGTGATTTATATCTAAAACATCAGTTATTATTTGAATACAACACCAAATTATTTTCTATTTATATTTGCGAAATCGAAGAAGCAGAAGGAGAAGAAGCTATTGGGTACATCCATACATCGCAAGGAACAAAAGGAGAAGACTGTTTCTAGCAGCGAGAGAATTAAGGCTGAACGATAGAAAATTCCAGGCCTTTTATAGGATGTCCAAAGAAAGTTTTCAAGAATTATTAAGAGTTGAATAATCTGCCGTTTGAAATTATACAAACACGGGAATTCTTCAACTGTCATAGTGATTTTTAAATTACTATCTCGTTCTCGTTCGGAGGACATTTTCTAAAAACGTGTGTATCGCTTGGCAACTGAAACATGTATTTTAGTTGTCGCATCCCCTCCATGTCGTATCGCGCCATAGACAAATTAAAAATAAAGAGACTGTTTGAAACATTGGCGATATATGAAACTAAAAATAAAGTGAGTTGTCAAACGTGCAGTAAAAGTTGGCACCACGTTTACACAGTGGCGACATATCTCGCAACTGGCCGAACTAAATACAGTTGGTAGAACCGATTGAGATAAGGCGGGTTTTTT
Organism: Gonioctena quinquepunctata; assembly: GCA_018342105.1. Classification (NCBI taxonomy): domain Eukaryota; kingdom Metazoa; phylum Arthropoda; class Insecta; order Coleoptera; family Chrysomelidae; genus Gonioctena; species Gonioctena quinquepunctata. The sequence goes on from JAFIRS010002382.1 coordinate 195,994, forward strand.
CAAATGTGTTACTTTTATATGATTGATATGGTATATATTTCATAAGTGATCGATTTGCCATTCTTCTATTCCATATGAATGGTTGTATCATATGAAATACAGGAATGGCAAATCGATCACTAATAAAATATATACAGTAATCGATTCGTAGAATCTGTTAGTTCGTTCGTGGTTAAAATGAAGTTTCAAAGTAAATCTTTATTTCATGATATCAGGAACAAAATTAAAGATCTTATAAAACAAGAATAATAAGTTGAACACTATAAAAACACATTTTATTGTATCTAGGACAAGGTACAACTACAGACAAAACAATAATAAAACTCCGAAAAACAACAAAATTAAAAATATTCTTCAGACTTCATCAAATCAACCAAAATAAAAACAAATTAAATTTACAACAAACCTTCAATAATTTTGCTCATTTATTAGCACAAAGGAGAACGAGTAGGTATACTTAACAAATACTCCAGTTTGATGATAATCTTCGTACTTCCTCAAATGGTGATAGGAAATGGAAACTGATGGAAGGAAATAAGAATCAGTTTGTGAAAAGCAATTTATATTTTACCTTATAAAAGAAAATTTCCAGGAATTTCAGCGTCAACTCGAATAACAAAACATTCTATTTTCGACGTTGGGTTCCTAATTCAAGTCGATAGTAGGTATAATTTCAATTTCAATTTTTCAATGACAATAACAGTAGAAGAATTATTCTGAAATTATTGCGTGGTTTGTCATAATGGAAAATACATTTGTAAACAATAATCTTCTATTTTCTGACAAATGTCGAAATTGGAAAATTATCATGTCATCAGTCGTCTGTGGATTGCGGGCAGCGCCTCCATGCGCGACTGGCCGTACCAAAAACCTGGTGGTCAAGATCGCCAATGTTTCAAACAGTCTCTTTATTACACGCTTTATATTAGCTTCACTTATATGTTTGTTTGTTTGTTTGTTTGTTTGTAACCGACTCATTTGGGCACGATTTTGACCCACTTCCAGACGTACGAATGATTTTAAATTTGGCAGGTGTACATAATTCCGGTGACAATGCATTGAGGAATTTTAGTTTGAAAAAAAAAATGGCGGCTCCAATATGGCGTACGAGCTTTGTGATTAGGGACCGATTCGCTTCAAAATTGGTATCTGAGGGTTTCCGTGGTCAGAGATTATGATTCTTTTGTCAAAACTGGAAAATTCAAGATGGCGGATCCAAAATGGCAGACGAGTTTTGTGATTATGGTCCGATTCTATTCAAAATTGGTATGTGGGGGTTTTTGGGGTCCAATATTATGATGCTTTTGTGAAAATTGGAAAATTCCAGATGGCGGCTCCAAAATGGCGGACGAGTTTTGTGATTATGGTCCAATTCTATTCGAAATTGGTATGTGAGGGTTTTTGGGGTCGGAGATTATGATTATTTTGTCAAAATTGAAGGATTCAAGATGGTGGCTCCAAAATGGCGGACGAGTTTTAATTATTAATAATTAAATAATAATAATAATAGTTTGAAAAACTGAAAAACACGCTTTAATAGAAAACCAAACTGAAAAGTTGAAAATAAATAATAGTTTGAAAACTAAAGAACACGCTTTAATAGAAAACTAAACTAAAGTAGAAAATAATGTTAAATGAGTTTGAAATAAGAATACAGTGATTAACAACAAATTCATTTCATCGTGCTTTTTAAGATATTTTCATAATGATTCTACTTTTACCGATATCTGTCCATGAAATATTAACAACAATTGACATCAAGCCTTTTTACGATGAAATAAATTTGTTGTTAATCACTGTATTCTTATTTCAAACTCATTTAAAATTATTTTCTACTTTTTAGTTTAGTTTTCTATTAAAGCGTGTTCTTTAGTTTTTAAACTATTTTTTTTAAATTTGTCTATGGTATGTATGTTGTTATACTACCCAACCGTGACCATTGCCACTACGATAATAATAATGTTTATTCATCTGAAGTATGGTTAAATATTTTTAAGTGATTTGTGAATAAACGCGGAGACCTCAGCTTGTGCTTGTGATCACCAGGATCATTACCAACTTCTGCCACCATGGGCGCTGTCATAGTTTCATCTATTCCCTCCAGCCTATTGCACACAGCGAATAAAACAATATAGTCCTTTTTCTCAGACCTTCTTAGAAAATAGTTATTGGTACGGAACTCTTGGTTTTCGAGTCAAACTCACACTTGCTCGATTCTCGTTTCGGGCAAGCATTCAGTTCCCAGAGCATAGCAAAAATGTGGCTCTTGCACAAATAATAAATACCAACTGATTTTGTTGGACTTGATTATGAGTATCCGTTAATTTACCGATTCGCTTCAATTTTTTTCAGGTTCACCTGCAGACAAAGACAATTTAGAAGTCGGGGATGAAATTCTCGAAGTGAATGGAAAAACTTTGGAGGACGCAACTCATACGGAAGTCATTAGTCATATCCATCAGGTGAGTTTTTCCGTCAAATCTTATTGTTGTAACTTTCTAGGCGTACACTCTTGTGGGGGCCATAGATTCCCTGGATTTTTCCAATTTTTTCAGCTTATTGTGTAGTTAATGGCAAACGCATTGAAAAGCTTTGCGATTTATGGGTATTTCAAGTCAGTTACTTTCTGGTTTATACAGTGTCCGGCATAAAGTTCGCAGCATATGGAAAACTTTTTTATTATTGATTTCTCAAAAAAAATCATTCGTGATAAAAACCTCTGCTTCATCCCAAACCCGAAATGCAAACACCAAAATTGAATTTTATACGGCCCTATACGAGGGAGATAGAAAAGCATGCTTTGTTTTCAAAATAATATGATCCCATCACTTTATTTCTCACGGTAGAATTTCGAATCATAGCCACCTATGACCAATTTCATATTTCAACTTTTTTCCCCATTTTTTGCTCATCGCCCTGTACAACATAAGGAATATTATGCTAGACGAATGGTATATTGTTAGATATGATGATATCACTCTCTGAATGTTTTCTCATTTCTCCCTCCCATCGGAAAATCACATTAATTGAATTATGTGACGGAATTTTACAAAATCTTGCTGCAAGTAGTAAATAAAACTGAATTGTCTCCAAGGTATGAGCCAGAATGAAAATGAATTTATTTTCACACTACGAATAAATTTTTTTAAGACAATCAGGAATTGTGAAATATGACAATTTTTTTTTCTAGCAAGACATCATAATGCATCTACAATATTTTATTGAATTTTTTGCAGCATTCAACAAAGTCAAGGTTTTAATCCACTTGAAAAATTTATTCACGTATTATTTATGAATTTCGAAATATCGTAGGTTGTTACATTCGACTCCGATAGCAATACCCAGCTTCCATAGTTTTGTTCTTTGAATTTTACTGTAAATGATTGAGATACAGAACATTTGCCGATCACAGTTGGCTTTGAAAACAAATTCATTTCTAATTGTAAACAAACCATTTTTGACGCATCAAGAATAACTCACAAATCTGTAGAGTAATTTCAGTAGTTTTTCAATTCAATCATGGCTGCTCGACTAAGTATACAGGAGAGAGTGGAGATTGTGATGATACATGGTGGAAATTATCATACTTGTAGAGACACTGCCAATATTTTTAATGAAAGACATCCAGGTAAAAACGTTCATAATTCGACAATTACAAGAATTTTGAAAACATTCAGGGAATCAAGATCGGTTTCGAAAAAATACAAAGGGACACATAAACGACCGATAACTGAAAATGAAGAAACTGTTATGAATATTATGCTGTCTACGATTGAAAATCCAAGAATGTCATTATCGCAAAGAGGAGAAAATCTTGGTATATCCGATCGATCAATGAGAAGAGTTCTAGGTAATAATGAATTCAAACCGTATAAACCGAAATTCTACACACTTTGAAACCGAGAGATCCGGATAATCGCTTGGATTTCTGTTTCTGGTTTCAGTCTATGATGGAAGATAATAGACAGTTTTCGAATAAAATTCTTTACAGTGACGAGTCAACCTTCACATCAAATGGGGTAGTCAGCTCGCAGAATTGCAGGTGGTGGGCAGATAATAATCCCCATTTTAGGATACAATGTAGAGACCAATATCACTTCAAAGTTAACGTCTGGTTCGGAATTCTTGGTGACATTATTGTTGGACTATTTTTCAGACAACCACTGAATTCTGCAAGATACTTAAGAATGCTGCAGACGTTTCTCTCCGATTATTTAGATGATATTCCTCTGGACATGAGAGCTGGAATGTATTTTCAACAAGACGGTGCATCCGTTCATTCTACGCTAGAAATGAGAAGGTAGTTAAACGGAACATTTCCAAATCGATGGATTGGAAGATATTCCAATAACGCTTGGCCGGCCCGGTCTCCGGACCTCACTCCTTTGGATTTTTTCTGGGGATATCTCAAACAGAAGGTATATTCAAGAAGACAATTCCAAAATATACGTCATTTGGAGAATACTATCAGGGATTTTATTCGGGGAATAGCTCCCCAGATACTAAGAAATGTTCATGATGCAATGCACCGCCGTACCATGCAGTGTATTGAGAATGGAGGACTCCACGTAAAATGAAGCATAAGACATATTTGTTTCAAAAAATATTATTTGTATTGTGAAAATAAATTAATTGGCATTCTGGCAACATACCTTGGAGACAATTCAGTTTTAGTTACTATTTGCATCAAGATTTTGTGAAATTCCGTCACAGAATTCAATTAATGTGATTTTCCGATGGGAGGGAGAAATGAGAAAACATTCAGCGAGTGATATCATCATATCTAACAATATACCATTCGTCTAGCATAATATTCCTTATGTTGTACAGGGCGATGAGGAAAAAATGGGAAAAAAAGTTGAAATATGAAATTGATCATGGGTGGCTATGATTCGAATTTCTGGATCAACATTCGATTTTGAACAATATTTCCCCATGAATTTGAATTCCCAAAAAAGGGTTTTTTAAGCATGCTTTTTTATCTCCCTCGTATAGGGTCGTATAAAATTCAATTTTGGTATTCGCAATTCAGGTTTGGGATGAAGCAGAGGTTTTTATCACGAATGATTTTTTTTGAGAAATCAATAATAAAAAAGTTTTCCATATGCTGCGAACTTTATGCCGGACACTGTATATATATATATATATATATATATATATATATATGATTCTCCAAGGTGGCTCACCCCTATAACTTTTTCATTATTGAAGATAGGAGAACGAAATTTGAGGGTCGTGTATTATAGTTCAATTAACTTTTTTTGATATATATACAGTGTGACCCATTTTTAATGGAAACACCCCCCTAAAATTTGAAGTTGTGAACAGATTTTAATAATATTTTTTTGAAATGTCAAGTACTAAAAGGTCTACCTTGGGACAACATTTGAAATGTTTATTCCAATTTTCAGGGCATACTACGATATTTTTTCTTAGTCGAAAATCGAGATTTTTTATTAGCGATTTTTTTATTGAAAAGATCACTACGCCACTGGATTCAGAGTGCCTCTTAACAGGTGTTACCAAAATTTCATGAAAAAATATTCATTAATAACAAAGTTATGACAACTCAAAAATTCGAAAACTCACACAGCTAACAGTCACAAAAAACACCCTATATCAACAGATATAGCCATGAGAATATTTTTTTTATGATTTCAACAATAAAGTGCCGCCAGATGAAAAAAAACAAAAACAAATAGCGTAAATTTTTTTAATGAAAATAATGGAATTACATTCAAGTTTTCACGGCAAATTAACTAAAACTAAGACCTAATTGATTTTTCAATTTAAATCTTAGTTGCCATGGAAATGATATTACAGTTTGACACTTGTGAAAGATTTAAATGTACTATTGTCAACAATATTCACCTTACAATTCTTCGAATTATTTTGTGTCATGGCTGCAAGATTGAGCGTAAGAGAGAAAATTGAAATTGTACGCCTTTCGGGAGATGAGGTTAGAAGTGCTAGAGAGGTTTGTAGAGTATTTAATGACAGACATCCAGATCGTCCTCGTATTAGCTGCGCTACGGTAAATAAAATATTCAATGAAACTGGTGCAGTATCAAAAATGATGTTAAAAAGTAATCTTGCACAAAGACGAAACAAGATTATTTCGGAAATAATCCTAATGCCAGTATAAGGAATGCCACCTTAGATTTGAATATTCCACGAGAGACTATTCGAAGATGTCTCAAGGCGAAGAATATTAAACCTTTCAAGCCAAAATTTTTACATACACTGCAAGAAGGCGACGAAGCAAGACGTCTGGAATATTGTTTATGGGCCCAAGGGGAATATTTAAACAATATAAATTTCCTACAAAATATTTTATATACCGACGAAGCCACTTTCACTACAAATGGAGTAGTGTCATCACAGAATTGTCGCTATTGGGCAGCGAATAATCCTAACTGGGTAATAAACTGTAAAAGCCAGTATTCCCAAAAAATCAACGTCTGGTGTGGGATATTGAACGAACGAATTATTGGTCCTTTCTTTTTTGAGGAAAACATTAATGCCACGAGGTTTCTAGAATTTTTAAACACAGAGTTTTGGGATGCTATTCACGAGGTGCCAATCAATGAACGATCAAATTTAATTGTCCAGTTAGATGGGTGTTCAGTTCATTATGCCAGAGCTGTGAGGCAATGGCTTAACGAACATTTTCCAAACCGATGGATAGGCCGTGGTAGTCCGTTTATAGAGTGGCCACCCAGATCTCCAGACCTCACAGTTTTGGACTTTTTTCTCTGGGGACTTCTCACACAAAAAATTTACAAAAACCGCTCAAGAGATAGAAATGAACTTTGTGCAAGAATTCGACAGGTATGTGCAGATATTACCCCACAAGAACTAAGGAACGTAATCAGAAACATTCGTAAGCGCTACCACAAATGTATTGAAATACGTGGTGGATTAGTAGAGGCTACTAGAATATGAGTTTGAATTAATTGTTGCACTGAATCGAAACATTTCAATAATTAGTTTTCATAGTTACGTTAATTAAAATTTTTTCCTTCATTATTAGTTGAATTGTGTGAATGTAATTCCGTTATTTTCATTAAAAAAATTTACGCTATTTGTTTTTTTTCCATCTGGCGGAACTTTATTGTTGAAATCATAAAAAAATATTCTCATGGCTATATCTGTTGATATAGGGTGTTTTTTGTGACTGTTAGCTGTGTGAGTTTTCGAATTTTTGAGTTGTCATAACTTTGTTATTAATGATTTTTTTTTTCATGAAATTTTGGTCACATCTTTTTAGAGGCACTCTGAATCCAGTGGCGTAGTGATTTTTTTAATAAAAAAATCGCTAATAAAAAATCTCGATTTTCGACTAAGAAAAAATATCGTAGTATGCCCTGAAAATTGGAATAAACATTTCAAATTGTGTCCCAAGGTAAACCTTTTAGTACTTGACATTTCAAAAAAAAATTATTAAAATCTGTTTACAACTTCAAATTTTAGGGTGTTTCCATTAAAAATGGGTCACACTGTATATATATATATATATATATTTATATTTATATATATATATATATATATAATATATATATATATATATATATATATATATATATATATATATATATATATATATATATATATATACAGGGTGTAACTGAATAAGTGTAAAACATTTAAGGAGGTGATTCCTCATCGAAAAAAAGATAGGATCTTTCATATAAAGAAACTTCATTGGAGCATCCCTTGTTAAGATACAGCCCCTTAAAGGGGGTACATAAAATTTGTATAACAATTTTTTTCACAAGCACTGAAAAAGTTACAATATTGAAATTAACCTGATGGTTGTAAGGGGTGAAAAACGCAACCCCTAAAATTTATTTCCAATGTAACTTTTTGTCTTATTATTTGTTTACCATTTAAAAATTTATTTCCGATAGCCTGTTTCATTCTAAACAAAAATGTCTCTTGGGTTTTTGCCCAAAATAAACCAGTAAGCAGCAAAACATTATTTTACGAACAACTACAGAGATACATCGTCATAAATGCGAACTGGATTTATTGTTATTTTGTAGTTAGTACCTGCATTAAACGATTAAAGGGTAATAAACAAAACTAAGTTATTAATAACAAAACACACAACATGTAGAAATCATAGTGAATGTTCAATATGTCTACCTTCAAACATTACGCATGCGTCTAGACGTCGGCGCATTGAGCCACGTATTCGCTCAAATATTCCTGGAGTCTCTCTGATTACCCTGCACGCATCGATGATGCGGTTTCTTAAGTCCTCTACATCGCGAACAGGAGTACGATATACCAAATGCTGTGAATGGCACCCAAATAGAAATCGAGAGGATTGAGATCCGGGGATCGAGCGGGCCATTTATGTGGTCCTCCTCGACCTATCCACTGATTTGCATATGTTTCAGTTAAATGCTGACGTGCTACTTGACTAAAATGGGCGGGAGCCCCATCATGCATAAAAAACATATCCCTTCTGACACCCAAAGGAACTTCCTCCAGCAGTACTGGATGCACTTCTCTTAAAAATTGAACGTATGCCTCACCATTTAATCGAAGAGGTAGAAAATGAGGCCCAATTAAATCATCCCCAATAACTCCGAGCCCCACGTTAAGAGAAAACTGTTCTTGATGGCTAGTTTCGACAATAGCGTGAGGGTTTTCATCAGCCCATATGTGGTAATTATGAAAATTAATAATCTTGTCCGAGAAAACTACATTCGTCTGTGAGATTCTATCGTCTTCAGAAAGTCACAATTTCTTCTAATCATTTCCAGCATCCAATTGCAAAATTCAAGACGGTTCGGAAAGTCTCGCGGTAACAGTGCCTGTACTCGTTGCAGATGGTAAGGGTATAAGAGTTGTTCCTTTAAAATTCGAAATACCGTCATATGATCAACATTTAGCTGGAAAGCAATCTTTCTAGTACTGGTAGTAGGTTGTTCTTCAATCAAATTAAGTACTGCTTCCTCAAGCTGTGGTGTTCGTATTTCTCGATGGCGACCACAATCCTGCGTTCTTTTGTCGAATGAACCATATTCTCGTAATCGTTGATGAAGTCGAGCAAATATTCTATGTGAAGGATGCTGCCGTTGAGGATACATTTCAGCATATCTTCTAGAAGCTTCTAACCCATTCCCCTGCGACAGACCGTAAACGTAATGCATATCAGCCATTTCCTCATTTGTGTATGCCATTTTATTAACAAGTGAATTATTAAAGTAACAAATTAAGAACAGAACAACAACACACAATTAGTATTAATTCAATTTCGAAAATTCCCAAACTGACAGCGTCATACCAATTTAATTGTCACTATCGCTAATAGCGACCTACTAGATAGATTAGTTTCGTATTTTCGCATTTATGACGATGTATCTCTGTAGTTGTTCGTAAAATAATGTTTTGCTGCTTACAGGTTTATTTTGGGCAAAAAACCCAAGAGACATTTTTTGTTTAGAATGAAACAGGCTATCGGAAATAAATTTTTAAATGGTAAACAAATAATAAGACAAAAAGTTACATTGGAAATAAATTTTAGGGGTTGCGTTTTTCACCCCTTACAACCATGGGGTAAACCAAATAAATTACTGGCTAAGTGTCTTTTTGGTAGTACAAAACGTCAGGTTAATTTCAATATTGTAACTTTTTCAGTGCTTGTGAAAAAAATTGTTATACAAATTTTATGTACCCCCTTTAAGGGGCTGTATCTTAACAAGGGATGCTCCAATGAAGTTTCTTTATATGAAAGATCCTATCTTTTTTTCGATGAGGAATCACCTCCTTAAATGTTTTACACTTATTCAGTTACACCCTGTATATATATATATATATATATATATATATATATATATATATATGATTCTCCAAGGTGGCTCACCCCTATAACTTTTCTATTATTGAAGATAGGAGAACGAAATTTGAGGGTCGTGTATTATAGTTCAATTAACTTTTTTTGACATATTTACTTGCTTTGCCGTACTTCCGGTTTGACCGGAAATGACCCCAACTTTCGATTTTTAAATGGGACATTTAATATATTTTTACTTATTTCGATCGAGAATGACATTCTAAATCCAACAACACCTCACCAATTTTTATTTTTCGATCTAGAATGCCATTCTTGATCAAGTAACATAAAAATACGACTTTGAGGCTTATGACTTCACAGTCGTTTTAAGAATTATTTAAAAGTCACAAATTAGCCCATTGAGGTTCTAAATTTTCAAAATTACCTCCTCTTTGATCACGGCACAGTTCAACTTTTTCAATTTATCAGCTGTTCCGCAGTGATGTTCTGGAATGCCACCCTTACGTTATACTCCAGTTCCTCACGAGTAACTGATGCTGTGTTATACACCTGATTTTTAATTGTTCCCCATAGAAAAAAATCTAGCGGAGTAAGATCTGGTGATCTAGAATATGAAAAAGAAATAATACATTATGCAAAAATATGACAACTTAGGAATGTACCTCGCATGCCACTAAATAAGTCCATAAGTGCCAATCCACTTTTCTGGGAAGGCGTCATTCAGATGTTCTCTTACGACTTGAGAATTGTGAGGTGGCGCTCCATCTTGTTGAAAATAGATATCAACTTGGTTCGCCAGTGGCAAATCTTCAATGAAATCATTAATTTGATTTCTAAGGAACTGTAGATATCTTTCCGCAATAAGTTGTCCGTCGAAAATTATTTGCCCCAAAAGTTTACCTCCGATAATACCCATCCAGCAATTGAAACCAAATCGCCCATGAAAATTTCCCTCCTGCATCAGATGTAAATTTGTTTGAGACCAGTACCTTTTATTATTCCGATTGAACAGAACCAAGTTGGTGAATCGAGTTTCATCTGAATAAATAATTTCAAATGGAAAACGTACATCTTCTCTGTATTTAGTCAAAAACCAGTTGCAATAAGTTAATCTTTGGTTGTGGTCGTTATCGTAAAGATGTTGATGTAGTTGGTACTTGAATGATCGATAATTATATTTGTGAGGAATTCTCCAAACGGAAGAATAACTTATATCACACTGAGAAACAATTTGGCGAATTGACGCCGTACAATTCACTTCAACATAGGCCAACACGTCTACTTCTTTTTCTTCACTGACGCTGAACTTATTGGCATTTTCTTCTGGTTCATTTCGCATTTTCCTTTCCAGTTTTGGAAAATAATGCCGAATGGGACGTATTAGGGATCCTCTGAGCATAAATTCGAGCTGCATCAGTTGCATTCTTTTTTGCTTCTCCGTAAATTAGCAGCATGTCAATTTTCTCATTTCCAGTATAATTTTCCATATCAAATTGTAACGAACCTAGGCCGGACCTGTCGCCTCGCGTGTTGCCGTCGACAGCGATGAGATCATCCCCGGAGATGTTCGAGAACAGTCCAGTCGTTCTGCCGCGAAAAACAACGGTCAATATTGGAAGCAATTGGAACATGCGGGACGCCAACTGGAAGAATTCGAAACATCGAGAATGCTGTATCGGAGATAAATAGGCAAACCTCAAGATGGCACAAACGGTCTGAACGAGCCCATACCATCGAGCTATACAGTGGCGTAGTAATATAAATTAAGTTGTAGATTCAGTGTGAAATAAATTATTTAAACCAAGTTAAGTTTATTTACGTTACAATTGGTGTCGGAAGCGAGATTTTGAAAATAAACAAGTGATCGTGGAGTGGATAGTCAGAAAAATAAATTGATAGACCTTTTTGTACGCCAAAAATAGACAGTGGCCCGGTTTTCGCGAAGTGGACAATTGTGCGTGGGAATATAAACTGCTACACTGTTCGCGTGAAACAGACAATAGACTGGTGGCCCGTGGAAAAGAATTCGCGAAGTGAATTTTTAACAAACTGATAAACTTTTCGTGTAAAACAGACTGATACCTCGTCAAAGACAAAATGTGTTCAAGAAAAGTGCGCCTTGCGGATTTGAAGGTAGGAATTGAAACAGGAATTGGAGGAAAGGGAACTGGAAACAACAGGTAAAAAGCAAGTACTCCAGGAAAGACTTGCAGAAGGACTTATACAAGAAGGTGAGGACCCCGAAACATTTTTATTCGAAGTTCCCGGAGGTGATTTAAGTTTGGTAATGAATAAACTAGAAGAAAATTCAAGAAGTCTGGAAGAAAATGCTAGAAATCTGGAAGAGAAGCTTCAAGAAAATTCAAGAAGTCTGGAAGAAAATGTTAGAAATCTGGAAGAGAAGCTTCAAGAAAATTCTAGAAATCTGGAAGAGAAGCTTCTAGAAAATTCAAGAAGCCTGGAAGAAAATGCTAGAAATCTGGAAGAGAAGCTTGAAGAAAATTCTAGAAATCTGGAAGAGAAGCTTCTAGAAAATTCAAGAAGCCTGGAAGAAGTTCCTGGAAAACACAGAAGGCCTAAAAAAAGAATTGTGTGGTGTGGCTAATTTTCTAGAAGAAAGAATGGGAACCGTTGAGACAGAGATAGATGAAATTAGGGAGCAAATGAACACGGAGGTAGATAAAATCAAAGATGGGGTCGAGGCAGAAATGGACAAAATAAAGGAAACAATCAGTAAGCTGGAAAAACGAATTAATAGTGCGCCCTCCACAGAGATGGTTAACGAAAATGCAATGCTGGACTTGAGTTTGAACTTGGATAAAGTTCAAGAGGGAATAAAAGATGTCAAGATCAATTCAGAAATAGGGAAGCTTTCCATGAAGCCGCCTCAATTCGACGGAAAAACTCCATGGGAAAATTACCGCCGACAGTTTGAAGCAGCGGCCAAAGCAAATGGATGGAATGCAGGGGAAAGAGCTGTAGCACTAACACTTGCATTACGTGGAGAAGCGACGAATATTCTACAAACTCTTACCGCCCAAGAACAGGAGGACTATGATCAGCTGATTAAACATCTAGAATTACGATATGGCCAGGCCCATTTGGAACACGTATACCACTCCCAACTGAAAAATCGCTGCCAGAAATCGGCGAATCCTTACAAGAATTCGAAGCTGACATTGCACGCTTGGTTCGTCTCGCATATCCAGCCACACCGGAAAATGTAATGGAGCGATTAGCGGTTCAGGCATTCTTGGATGGACTCCGTGACCAAGAAACCAGACAAGCGTTGATATTAGCTCGTCCAACACATCTCGTAGACGCACTGGCACGAGCTTTGGAATTTGAGGCAGCAAAACAATGCTGCAAAAGCCAAAGTAAAGTTCAAACGATTGAGGAAGACTCACAGGAGCCTGCTAACTTGGAAGCTGCCATAAGAAAAGTGATGAAGGAAGTGTTGCCTGAGAAAAGACATATAAGATGCCGGAATTGTCGCAAAATTGGACATGTGCGTAGCAAATGTCCAACATTCATCGACTCCGATGCAGGAAAACTAAGAAAGGTCGATGAGAAGGGGCAATCGTCGGCATGTGTCCGGCAAGCCCCGGTTAACAACGCATATGTCGCTATGCTTCAACGACAGAACAAGGGTGTCTTCGTAGACGGTCTCATCAATAACGAGCCTTGCACTATGCTGCTAGATACAGGTGCGACTAGGACAATTCTCGGGCCTTCCTTTGCCAGAACACCGGAACGGATTGAACCGACAACTTGGAAGCTACGCACAGCAACAGGGAGCCAGCTACTGTATATGGCGAGCTACCGATTGAAATAATTTTGGGCAACACTAAAGTGAAACATCAGGCACTTGTAGCGGACATCGAAGACGATGCAATCATCGGAATGGACATCATGAATTCCAGAGGGTTTGAATTGGATTTCAAAGACGGCGTCCTACGTGTCAACGGAGAAGAGCTGGTACTTCATGGGAGAAGTGAAGAGTTGATCCGTGTGCTGTTGGCTGAAGATGTAAGCGTACCTGAGAGGGCTGAAACCATTCTGGAGGCTCGCCTGGACGGGAGTGCGAGCAGTGGAGACGTGGTGATGTTCGAGCCCAAACTTCATGATGAGAAAATTGGACGAGGGATTGCACTAGGGAAGACCTTGTTGCGTGCTGACAAATTTGTGCCGGTAAGGGTCATGAATGTCAATTATTTCCCAGTGACCTTGAAGAAAGGAACAATTTTGGGGCACTGCTCGTCAGTTTCATCCGTGATCCGGGGCGTACGAGGTACGATTAGCCAACCCAACAACTTGCCCACAGAACAAGATAAATAAGTTGCCATCTCCTCCAAAGAAATAAAACCAGCACAACAGCCCAAACTAAGAGATTTAGTCAAAAGTACCAAGACATCTTCGATACCGGACAAGGAAAGGGGTCGAACTAATGTGGTCCAGCACAAGATTGATACTGGGGTGCCGACCGATCCGGCAATCAGCAAGAAGACTTCCTCTTGCCAAGAAGGAAGAGGCTGACAAAATAGTCAGCGATATGGGAAAAGAAGGAGTTATCGAACCATCTGACAGTCCCTGGTCCTCTCCAGTCGTACTGGTGAAGAAAAAGGATGGATCGACACGTTTTTGTGTAGACTATCGCCAACTTAATAATGTCACGAAGAAGGACAGTTACCCTCTCCCGAGAATAGATGACACCTTAGACACGTTGGCTGGTTCCACGATTTTCTCGACCCTTGATCTGAAGAGTGGATACTGGCAAGTAGAACTGGCTCAGGAAGATCGAGAAAAGACTGCTTTACCATCGGCTCAGGATTGTGGCAGTTCACCGTTATGCCATTCGGGCTCTGTAATGCTCCCGCCACATTCGAAAGATTGATGGAAACAGTACTGAAGGGACTCTCATGGAACACGTGTCTAGTGTATCTCGACGACATAATTGTGGTCGGCAGATCGTTTGAGGACCACGTGAAAAACTTGGAGGAAGTATTCTTGCGACTGAGGAACTCCGGATTGAAGCTGAGCCCTAAGAAATGCCATCTGTTCCAAAAAGAAGTACGATACCTCGGCCACGTTGTCTCTGGGAAGGAGTAGCAGTGGATGACCAGAAGATCAAAGCTGTTAAGGATTGGCCCATCCCAAAAGACATTCACCAACTTCGAAGTTTCCTTGGTTTATGCACATACTATCGCCGATATGTGCTGGGATTCGCCAACATCGCTAAACCACTGACCAAGCTCACGGAAGGCCAAACAAAGTTCCAGTGGTCCGAAGAATGTCAAGACTCGTTCAGGAAGCTGAAAGGAGCTTTGATCAACGCACCTATACTGAGCTATCCCTACCCAAAGGAAATTCATTTTGGATACGGACGCCAGCAACGTGGGACTTGGAGCTGTCCTATCTCAGATCCAGGAGGGACAGGAGAAGGTCATTGGTTATTTCAGCAAGACGCTTAGCAAACCAGGCGCAATTACTGTGTCACCAGGCGAGAGCTGTTAGCTGTTGTGAAGGGAGTGGAACACTTCTACAAGTACGTGTATGGAAGAAGATTCCTGTTGAGAACTGACCATGCAGCTCTCAAATGGCTCTTACAGTTCAAAAATCCTGAGGTCAAGTAGCACGTTGGATCGAGAGACTCCAAGAATTCGATTTCGAGATCGAACATCGAGCCGGAACTAGCCATAAAATGCAGATGCCTTGACGCGAAGACCATGGTCAGATGATTGCTCACATTGCCGACGAGCAGAAGAGAAAGAAGCAACACTTTGTAGAACCGCGGCAATGGATGACAACTGGAACGACAGCAAGATCCAGAAAGACCAAGAGAGAGACCCCGACCTTGGCTTAGTCATCAGCTGGAAGAAGGGCAATCGAAGACCATCATGGCAGGAAGTCGCAGGTTACTCGCCGGCTGTTAAGTCCTATTGGGCACAATGGAACTCTCTTATTCTGGACAATGGGATCCTGAAACGTGTGTTGGAGGCCGATATTGGTGGGGAAGACAGACGCCAAATAATTGTTCCCAGGAACAGAAGAGAGGAAGTGCTGCGGGAAATCCATGATGGAGTCGCCGGAGGACATCTAGGAGTGACGAAGACCCTGCAGAAAGTGAGGCAACGGTTTTACTGGGCCAATTGTCAAGCTGACGTCCAGGACTGGTGCAGAAAGTGCGCTGTATGCGCTGCTAGCAATGGACCTCGAATACGACCCAAGGCCCCGATGCGTCAGTACAACGTAGGCAGCCCGTTCGAGAGAATCGCCATTGACATCGCCGGCCCGTTTCCCGTATCCGACCACGGGAATAAATACATCCTTGTGGCAATGGACTACTTCAGTAAGTGGGCGGAAGCCTATGCCCTGCCAACCAGGAAGCCATCACCGTCGCCGACGTCTTGGTGAAAGAATGGATATGTCGATTCGGTATTCCAATGGAGCTGCACTCGGATCAAGGCAGAAATTTCGAATCAACCTTTTCCAAGAAATATGTCTACTGCTGAACATCCACAAGACAAGAACCACGGCCCTACATCCGCAGTCTGATGGAATGGTGGAACGGATGAACAGGACGATCAACCGCCACTTGTCCAAGGTTGTCTCTGACCATCAAAGAGACTGGGACCAGTATCTTCATTTGTTCCTGATGGCCTATCGATCCGCAGTACACGAGTCAACCGGTCAAACTCCTGCTAGTATTATAATGGGCCGAGAACTGCGACTGCCTTGTGACCTGAAGTTTGGGATACCGCCAGGACAAGACACTGCGGAGAGGACTACGTCAGCAAACTTCGGCAGAGAATGGACGACATCCACGAACGGTCCGGTTGAACACCCAGAGTGCCAGCGATAAAATGAAGAAGACCTATGACATCAAGGCCGACGCTGGAGGATTTAGGTTGATGACCTGGTTTGGCTGTACAACCCCAAACGTCGTCGTGGGCTATCACCAAAGTTGCGGAACTCGTGGGAAGGGGCCGTATAAAATCGTGAAAGGATAAACGACCTTGTGTACCAGATCCATAAGCCACCCCGAGGAAACCAAGGGTCGTCCATTTCAACGGGTTTGGGCCCCCTTACGCTGGAAACCACGACCAAGTTCGCACCCTCAAGCCACGGAGGATGATATGACGTTCGAAAGTTTATGTCCTTGTATTCAAACGGGCAGAAAAGTTCTACAGGGGGTTACTAGAGAGGAGTCACGAGACCTTTCGAGGTGCCTGCTGACTACGCACTACCCACTGTGTGGCAGAAGATCTTCGAATGTCCAGGGGCATCGCCGTAGTGTTCTCCAAGAAATTTGGTCAACCCCAAACACTGCGGGAGCAAGAATCAGAAGTTGGTGGGGGTGCTACAGTTGAAGAAAGGCCAGAGAAACATCTACTACCTAGTTACCAAGAGGCATTCCCAAGATAAACCGTCTATGAAGATGTCTGGAAGAGTCTCACCAAACTAAGAGATACTATGGTGGACCAGAATCTGGCGGATCTAGCAATTCAAACTATCCTGTGGTATTGATGGGTTGGACTGGAGAGTCATAAGAGTATGCTGGAGGCGATTTTCCCAGATCCAGCGGCGTCAGGATTTTGGTTTGCTGTAACCTCTTCCACGACCGATCATGAAGACCGTGAGTGTTACTTCCATCGAACTTCACGGTGCAAAATTGAGAGTCATGCAGATATCGTCACACCCCAAGGATGAAATTTCGGGACGAATGTTTTAAGAAGGGGCAATGTAACGAACCTAGGCCGGACCTGTCGCCTCGCGTGTTGCCGTCGACAGCGATGGATCATCCCGGAGATGTTCGAGAACAGTCCAGTCGTTCTGCCGCGAAAAACAACGGTCAATATTGGAAGCAATTGGAACATGCGGGACGCCAACTGGAAGAATTCGAAACATCGAGAATGCTGTATCGGAGATAAATAGGCAAACCTCAAGATGGCACAAACGGTCTGAACGAGCCCATACCATCGAGCTATACAGTGGCGTAGTAATATAAATTAAGTTGTAGATTCAGTGTGAAATAAATTATTTAAACCAAGTTAAGTTTATTTACGTTACAAAATTATAAACTACGCAACAAATAAATTTTTGAAAGTGACAGCATATTTATCAGCCTATTTGTTTAGGCAGTCCTATCAACAGATTCAATTGTTTGTCACGGATAACTTTAATAACAGAACTTAGTGCATAAGTATACCGAATACGTATTATTTGTTATTATGATCGCTTCTTGCAATTATTCAGAAAAATAGTGAAAATGAAGTGAAAGTGTGTGGTATCAAATTATTCGTAAGAAAATGATATTTCACAAAAGCCGACAAGCCCACCTTTCCAGTTGAAAAATCAAGTTAACTGGAAGAATTAATATTTCGACTTTTAAATAAATCTCAAACGTATTTTTCCATGATCAAGAATGGCTTGTTACACGATCCATGGCATTCTAGATCAAAAAATAAAGGTTGGAATAAAAATGACTTTATTTGTCAAATATTGACAAGTCAGGTGTGTTGTTGGATTTAGAATGTCATTCTCGATCGAAATAAAGTAAAAATATATAGGATGTCCCATTTAAAAATCGAAAGTTGGAGTCATTTCCGGTCGAACCGGAAGTACGGAAAGCAAGTAAATATTGTAACGTAAATAAACTTAACTTGGTTTTAACTAATTTATTTAACTACTTAAATATACAACTTAATTTATATTACTACTTCACTGTATGAAGCTCGATCGTATGGAGTTCAAGATTGTTCCTCCCTCTTGAGGGGCTGTCTATTTATCTCCGATACGGCATTCTCGATGTTTCGAATTCTTCAGTTCGACGGCATGTTTCCGAATTGTTTCAATATTGACCGTTGCATTACGCGGAAGAGGGACTGGATGGTTCTCGAATATCTCCGGGGATGATCTCATCGCTGTCGATGGCGACGCGGGAGGCGACAGGTCCGGCCTAGGTTCGTTACGTACTTCTTAAAGACGTTTCGTCGAGAATTTCATCGCTTGGAGTGTGACGATATCTGCCGACTCCCATATCTACCGTGAAGTTCGATGGTCCTCCACGTCTTCATGATCGGTCGATGGAAAGGGTAACGCAAACTCTTGACGCCGCTGGATCTGAATATCGCCTCCAGCATACTTCTTATGACTCTCCAGTCAACCATCAATACCACGGATAATTTTGGATTGCTAGATCCCACCGAATTCTGGTCCACCATGACTCTCTGTTTGAGTGAGACTCTTCGAACATCTTCCTAACGGTTTATCTTGGAATTCTTTGGCGCTTTTGGAGTAGATGGTTTTTTTTGGCCTTTTTCAACAGCAAACCCCCTTTTTGATTCTTCACCGATGTTTGGGGTTGACCCAAAATTTTTGGGGCCTTTCGGCGTGCCCCTGGAAAATTCGAAGATCCTACCACCGGTGCGCTGTGCGAGTCGCGGCACCTCGAAATCTCGTGACTCCCCTCGGCCCCATGTAAACCCGCCCGTTTGAATCGGACATAAACTTCTCGGCGTCAAAATCCTCCGGTGGGTGAGGGGGCGAACTGATTTTCCGGGTTTTGGGCCCCTTTCCGGAAAAAGACGACTGTTTCCTCGGTCATGAATTCGTACCAGTGTTTATCCTCCCGATCTTATACGGGCCTACGGTTCCAACAGGCACGACGACGTTTGGGTTACAGCAAAACCGAAAAAACCTTACCTCCGGGGTCGCGATGTCCCAGGTCTTCTTTTATTTTATCGCTGGCCTTTTGGGTGTTCCCGGACTGGAAAGCGTCTTCTGCCGAAGTTTTGCTGACGTAGTCTACTTCACGATATTGGCTCTGGCATTATCCCCAAACTTCCGTCACAGGCGGTCGCGATTCTCGGCTTACATCTCAACTTGCTGGCGGGGAGTTTGACCGGGGCCGACTTTCGTGTGCTGCTGATCGACTGAAGCCATCGGGAAGGCAAATGAACCGCTGGTCCCGATACGATGATTAAAGGGCAACGGGCGAAATGGCGGTTGATGCGTCTGTTCTCCGTTCCGCCATTCCATCGAACTGCGGATATCGCCGTGATTCTTATTCTTTGCGAATATTCGGCTTTGACGAACATATTTCTTGAAGGTTGGATTCGAGAACTGCCTTGATGTCGGTGCGCTTCCATTGAAGGCGAATCGACATGTCGACTAACTTTCGCGAAGACGTCGTGATGATAACTTCCTGGCGGGCGGGTGCTCCGCCGCACGGTAGTCCATTGCCCTGAATATTGATTAAGGCCGAAGCAGGCGGCGATGTCGGCTCGGCGATACCGAACGAGCCGCTGTCGCTGACGCATCGAACTGCTGAGTCGTATTCGGGTCATTGCTTAGCGGCGCGTACGGCACGCTGCGCCGGTCTGGACGTCGCTTGACAATTGGCCCGGTAAACCGTTCACTGCTGCGAGTTATTTCGTCGCCCGGCGACCGTCGTAGTTTTCCGCGGCATCTCTTCTGTTCGCAGGAACGGCGTCTGTCTTCCCCGCCAATATCGACTCCAGTACGTTTCGAAATTCCGTTGATCGGGAATAAGAAGGTTCCGCCCAATGAACGTGCGACTCTGCGTATTGGTCTTTCGACGCCTATTGGCTTTGACGACAAGCGAGGTCGGGAATCTTTTCTCTTTGATTAACCTGCAGTTCTTTGCTTTATAATTCCAGTTGATAGTCGCATTGCCGCGTTTTACTGGTGTTGCTTCAACACTAACAAGCAACAGATAGGCTGTCAACGACGTCATCACAGACGTATTGGCTAAGCATTTCAGGCCATCTTTATGGCTGGTTTAAGAATAGATGTTCGTCTCGAATCGAATTTGTGAATATGCTCGTCCAACGTTCTTTACTGACCACTCGGGACTTTTTGAACTGTAGGTATTTGGCGCGTGGTCGGTTACTCGGCAGAGTCTTCTTTGCCGCGCGCAAGTGTTCACTTTCGCACGGCGGCTAACGGCTACTAAGCCTGTTGACTTACGGTATTGCGCTGCAATTTGTAAGCGTTAACGCTGAAGCCAGCAATGACTGCTGTCCTCCTGAATGCCGAGGAATGGAACGGCTCCAATCCCGTTGCTGGCGTCCGTATCCCAATAATTTCCCTTTGAGTGGGGACAACTCGTGCTGCGTGCGTTGATCAGAAGCCGCTCGGCACCGAATGAACAACGACGTTACAAGACCGCTGGGGCACCGGCCTTTCCGTGGCTGATGATGATTTGGCGATGGGCCGGCGAATCTGTCAAAATGTCAGTGGGCATTGTTCCCGTAATTCGCTTTCGTACTGTTCCATCAATCTTTCGAGGCTGACGAAGACATTACGGGCCCGAGGTAACAACGGTGAACTGCAGTCACGGGCGTTAACGGTCTTTAGCCGTTTTTGAGCGGTTACTGCGCTTGGCTATCCCGCTTAACAAGATCGGGGTAGAATCTTTGGAGACGGCCGGCGTGGCTCAGGAGTGATAAATACACGTGGGAGAGAGGCGGCTGTCGCTGCTCGTGACATTATTGAAGACGGCGATAGTCTACGCGAAAGCGCGTCGTCCGTGGCACTTTCTTCGTCATTGCGACACGGAAGAACCGAAGGACGGCTCGAACTGATTCGATAACCTTTTCCATCGCTGACATTTTGTCGGCCTCTTTCGCCTAACGGCGGAAGTGCTTCTTGCTTGATTGCCGGAGTCGTCCAGTATCCCGTCTTTGATGGCACCGGACACGACCAGTTCGACACGCCGATACGTGATAACCTGACGCACGACTGAATCTGCCCAGTTTGAAGCGTTGGCACCGGTTTATGTCTTTGAAGAAGATGACGCTGCAGTTCTTATTGAGCGGGAACCGGGTCGCCTCGTTACGCCCCGGATCACGAATGTGAAGGCAGGCGAGCAGTGCCACAACTGGGTCGCTGGAAGTGGTGACGTTCGTGACATACCGGCCGCAAATTTTCGGCACGTAACAGAGAGGCGCACCACAGGGCGGCCCTCGTCGGTACTATAAATGCATGAAGTTTTTGTCCCGACATCATCGTCTCCCGCCTCACGCTTTCCCCATCCGAGCAGTACCTCGAAGACTCAAGCCCTCTCAGTACGCGCTTGCATCTTCGGCCGGCGGCACGCAGTCAATAACGCTGCTCCCGCCAGTACCAGCTCTTCTCCGACCCGACGTAGGGAACGCCGTCTTTGAAATCGAGGTAAGCCACGGAAATTCATGATGTGTCCATTCCGACTGTTGCGTAAGAATAACCGTGTCGCACAGGCATGCCTGATGTTTCGCACTGGTGCTTTGCCCAAATTGGCCATATACGGTGGCGGCTTCCCATTGCCCTTTGTGCGTAGCTGAGATTGTCGGTTAATTCGTTCCGGTGTTCTGGCACGAGAAGGTCGAAGGCCGACGAATACGCATATGCAACGGCATGATGCAGGCACCGTTATTGATGAACCGTCACTACGAAAACACACTGTTCTGTCGTTTTCCGAAGACTGGCGACATGTGCGTTGTTAGCGCCGGGCTTTTGAGCACAGGCCGTGCGACGCCCCTTCGTCGACCTTCTTTCAGTTTTCACCCGTGGAGGTAAAATTGTTTTCGAATGTTGGACATTTTGCTGCGCGCATCAGTCCAATTTTGCCGCAATTCCGGCATGTATGCCAATGTTTGCCGAGCGAAACTCGCAATCGCACCATGGCGGCTTTGACCAGCACGAGCGCGGCAGTGTTCAATGTTCAGACTTTATGCAGCTTTGCAGGTATTTCGCTGCCGAATTTAAAGCGCGACCAGTGCGTCACGAAAGATAATGTTGAACGGCAGTAATCAACGCTTGTGCGGTTTCTTGTGCAGGCTCCAGCTCAAAATACTGAACACTTATCACTTCCGTTACGTACTGGCTTTGAACCCATGCCGGAACAGCTAGCGATACATCGCTTTCGAGCAGCCAAAATTCAGCATTTCTGGCGGCGACACCGGTTGCGGAAGGTAACGTAGATGAACACGGCATAACATTTACAGATGTTTGTCGGCGATCGCCAATCTCCTGTTTGCAGGCGGTAGGCTGTAAAGTGACAGATAAGCTGCGTAATGCAGTGCTGCAGCTCTGCATTCCCATCCATTTGCTTTTGACGCTGCTTTCAAAGCGTAGGCATTTACTGCATGGGCTTTTTCCGTCGGTGAGCTTCGTGAAGCTTCCTATTTCGAAATGACGCCCGGCGTCTTTTATGCCTGGCGAACTTTTGTCGAGACTCAGGTCAGCTACGTTACTAGATTAACCATTCTGTGGGGGCGCACTGTGGTCGTTTTTCAACTTACTGATCGTTTCCTTTATTTTTGTCATTTCTCTACTCGATTCATCTTTTGATTTCATCGCTGATTATTTCCTTCGTCTTGTCCGTATGCTTGCCTCGACGGTTTCACATTTCTTTTTCCGGACGATTTAAGCACCACAGGTTCTTTTTTGAAGCCTTCTGTGTTTTTCTGGGAGCTTTATCTTCCGGAGCTGGTTTTACAGAAGGGTTATCTTCCCGAGATTTATAGAGATTTTCTTGCGAAGCTTCTCTTCCCGGATTTTCACAGAATTTCTTCAAGCTTCTCTTCCAAAGTCCTCGAATTTTGTTTGCAGCTCTTCTTTTTCCAAGGTTCTGTTATCGGACTCCAAATCACCTCCGGGAACTTCAGATAAAAATGTTTTGGGGTCCTCACCTTCTTTAAAAGTCCTTCCCAATTTTTTCCCCGGGGTTTCTTTTTCCCGTTGTTTCCAGTTCCTTTCCTCCAATTTTTTTTCCCCCCTTTACCTTCAAGTCCCCCCAACTTTTTTCTTGAACACATTTTGTCTTTGAGGGGTATCAGTCTTTTTCCCCAAAAAAATTTATCAGTTTGTTTAAAAAATTTACTTCGCGAAATTTTTTCCACGGGCCCCCGTCTATTGTCTGTTTCCCAAAAAGGGGGTACCCCGTTTATATTCCCCGCACAATTGTCCCCTTCCGGGAAAAAGGGGGCCCTTTTTTTAGGCTAAAAAGGTCATCAATTTATTTTTCTGACTATCCCCTCCCCGATCACTTGTTTTTTTAAAATTTCCGACCCAATTTTTTAAAGTAAATCTTCTTGGTTTTAAAATTTTTTTAACATTAAAAATCAACTTAATTTATTTTACGCCCTGTAAGGGTCGATCGTATGGGTTTGTTGTTCCTCCCCCTTTAGGGGGTGTCTATTTATCTCCATACAGCATTTCGTGTTTCGAATTTCTTCCAGTTGGGGACGGCTGTTTTCCCAAATTTTTTTTAATATTTACCCTTGCATTACCGGAAGGGACTGGATGGGTTTTCGAATATCTCGGGGATGATCTCATCGCTGTCGATGGCGACCGGGGGGCGACAGGTCCCCCTAGGTTCGTTACAATATGTCAAAAAAGTAAATTGAACTATAATACACAACCCCCCAAAATTTTGTTTTCTGTCTTCAATAATAAAAAATTATAGGGTGAGCTCCTTGGGGGAAACCCGGTATAAAAAAAGTGTGGTTGTTAAAAGTCGGTTCATAATTTGGGCAATTTTTTCTATTTGGTTTGCGAAAATTTTAAGTTTTTTTTTGAAAACAATGCAACAAATTCGGACCCTTTATTTTTTTGCGTTTTTTTTAACCTTACTTGGCACATTCAATTCCTAAAAAATGTAATACATTAATCTGCTAAAGGGATTTTCTTTTTTGGGGCGTGAAAAATGAAAAAAGAATAACTTTTTCATTTAACACTACTCGCAATTTAAAAAATCAACCCCAACCTTTTTTTTTTTCCAAATATTCCAATTTGATATATACGATCTACAATAGAAATCATCGATATTATTTTTATCTTGAAAACAAAAGTGTTTGTTCAAACTGAATAATAAAAAAAGTGGTTTTTGGCTTTAACGCAGAAATGGGCGTTTTCAGTTTTTATGTCAGAGTAGGAACAATATTCTCCTTGATATGACATACGTCGTATGGTTTTTCATCGCTGTATCGAATAATTACAATTCACCATCATCATTATTCTTCTGAATCGGAATCGGGAATAACGTTATATCATATCAATATGACTTTATTTGTCATGAAGAACGTACATTCTTGTGGACAAAGCACTAACTTAAGTTATAAAAATGTAATGAGTTACAACGGGTTCATTACATATATAGATAAATAAACAGATACAATAGTAAAACATGTAAAATATATGTAAAATAAAATAATAGGGGTTTTTGTCATATATATGCTAATTGATATTTATAATCCGAGGCAGTACAAATATATTAAATTAAAATGAATTAAAAGGAATCAGCATAAAATTCTTCCAAGGTATAGTATGGTCGGCTACATAGCAAAGTAAACAGCCTTTTAAATTTATCCACAGTGTTAATCTCTAACGTAATCAGGTAAGTGATTGTACATCTTGCAGCCATTTAAATAATGGAGTCGTTTACTAAAGTTGAGTTTGGTCTGTGTAAGTTGATACTGTTTTCCTTGCGTGTAGGATAATGGTTAACCGTACTGAATTTATTCATGTGTTTTTGATTAGACAAACTGTCTCCCGCAATGAAAATGCAATAACGGTATGCAACTATGTGGGACAAAGTCGTTTGCAAGGATCCGTGCCTTTGCTTTAGAAATATATCTAATTGCTCTTTTTTGTGAAGTCAAGATGTTTTGCATGATCTTATTGTCAAACACCCCAAAACAGTGTGCCGTATCTCAGATGGGACTCAATCAATGCGTGGTATACTGTTTTTTGCTGCTGAAGACCCTAGTTCATATGACACCCTTCTTGAAAAACCCGAGCCGTTTTGTTTTAGGTTTTCTCTCTTCAAATTTCGATTATTGTTTGA
>JAFIRS010002383.1:0-30000 GCA_018342105.1 Gonioctena quinquepunctata
ACATATCTCAGGCTCGTAGTAGTCAACCGAGACCGTTAAACTTTCTTTTAGGTCGACCTCCAAAGGATATATAATGAAATTCCTAATGTCTTCATAACGTACGCCAGCTGTCTCAGACCTCAGTGGCAACCTCCAGAGGCTGCTGAATATCCCACAGGCAGGGGCTCCTCGGTTCCCATAACATAAGTTTTTTCACACTTGACCTACAACCACTATATTTTTTCTACGAATTATTGGGCCCCCAATGTGGCTTCCACACATATCTCAGACCTCCGTAGGAGACTCTCGATACCGAATAATACCTCAAGAGAGTCAGCCCCCATAACAGACATTTTGAAATTCCCAACCTATAGTCGCCATATTTTTTCTATATATGATTGGGCCCCAATGCGGCATCCAGTTGTCACAGACCTCCGTGGCAGACTCCAGATGCCGCTGAAGAACCCAGTCGTCACCCCCCCATAGCAGACATCTGAAATTCCTAAAACCTACAGCCGCCATATTTTTTCTATTATACATAATACTTCCAGTTATCTCCAACCTGTCTCAGACCTCCGTGGTAGTCTACCGATGCCGATAAACACCCCCATATAACGGACATCTTGAAATTCCTAACCTACAGCCGCCATGTTTGTTTCCAATGATAGGCGGCCATGTTTTTTTCTTTCAGCGACAGCCATGTTTTTGTCTATATATGCTTGGGCCCCCCAAAACGATCCCCCATAACGTTCCCAGCTGTCTCAGACCGTCATGGCAGCCCCCCGAGAGAGCGTGTTTAACTAGGCGGGACCGTGTGGCGGGAGTAACCGGAGAGCTATACCACTACGAACTCAGATGGAAGTGAGTTCGTAGTGGTATAGCATATCTACTACAACCATAATAAACAACATTATCGCAAGCAATAAAGAAAGTTAATAAAACACAGCATTACATTATATTACCATTACTTTAGGAATATAAAAATACCCGGATTCGTCAATTCCTTCTCTGGTTTCGAAATACCCAGCATTCGTCACCATAATATCAAAACTGGAAAAATGGATTTTATCAACATATTCCACTGTACCTTTATTTGTGACCCGAAACGACTAAAATGGATATTTAGATCAAACAAAAGATACTCACTTCACTAAATGATTTCCACCTGAAAAGCTATTGCATAGCGAAACACGTCTCGAGGATTTGTAAACCCTATTTTGTGAAAATCATTTAGTGAATATAAATTTCAAGTGAATGGTCGCATAAATTTAAAAAAAATAGGATATTCACACGTGTGCATAAAAATAAAATTGAAAATCACCGCCAAACGTTATTATTTAGGCTCGTTTCCCAAGGGATTTCAAGTTTGCGGATTACCAGTTTTTGGGATTGTCGAGATTCAAAATGGCGGACCTTGGCAGCCGAATCAACCAATTTTATCTGGCTGTTATGGGGCTAGCGGATCAGTATCCATCATCAAAATTCAATAATTCAAAATTATCGGATTTTGTGTGATATCTGATGTTTCCATAATCATGGATAACGAATTTTTAGAGAATTTGGAATGGCGTGCCAATTTGATAATTCATAACTCAAATATTTCATCGTGGGTTTTCAAAATCGCAGAAAAATTTTAAATGCAAAATTTTTTCCTCGACGGAAAAGGCAAAAAAATTCTTTTTGGAAGAAATTGATATAACTATACCGCCAGTGTCTTTTTAGGTCACCAGGATACCCAAATTCACTTCAATTGCATAACTTCAAGAAAACAGTACATTTTCATTATTATCGGCTGTAGTTTTTGGGAAAATGTATTAAAAAGGCTAAATGTTAAAAAAATATTAAAATGCTTCTATTTCAACTCCAGTTTGGCTTCCCATTCTTTTCACAGAACAGTGCGACATAATAATTTTTTTGCCCATAAAACCATAATCGCGATACGGAATTTTATAGTTCAATAGCTGATAACCCCAATTTTTGAAAATCGTCTCAAAATGAGCAAAAGGGAAATTATAAAACTATAAGTTAAAAAAAAATTTTAAAATGCTTGGAAGAAATCACGCCGATAAAAGAAAAAAATTGGACAAAAATCGAAGCAGAGTAAAAATATGATTGACAAACCAGGGCCAAATAAAATTTTTTTCCCGAAAATGGGCCAATTTCTATAAAAGATAGAGAATGGGATTTACTAAGGATGTGTACCAGATTGCTGAAGTGGGCAAATTATTACTGCCTCAAAAGGAAGGTCCCCTAATAAAAAAAAAATGTTTGGAAAAAATTTAATTGAATACGGAATTGAGGAAAGAAAATGGGCTAGTATCAACCCTCAAATTCAAAGTAATCGGAATTGAAAAGAACCAGAACAAGAACCAGAAATCCACAGTTCAGTGCTAATAGAATATTTTATAAAGGGGCCCTTCTTTGTAAAAAATTTGTTTCAACAAAGAAAAAAAAGGGTTGGACATGGATTTTTTAAAATTACGACGAATAATCTCGGGGGGATATTGAACTAATAAAAAAAACCCGAAATTTTTCAAAAAAAATTTGGGCAGTAAGTTTCTGTAAATTAAAAAAAAATTCGTTGGGGGAATTCATTCCGAAATTTTTTTTGACGAAAATCTATTTTTAGTTTCATTATTGAAGCTATTTTTTTTTTTTTTTCATCCCCAAAGGGGAAAAATATTTTATTGATAATTTAATTTTTTTTTAGTGGAACAAATTTGAAATGTAAAATAAAATCGTAAGAATTCAATAATAACAATAAAAAAAAAAGCCTAGAGAAAAAAGGGTTTAAATATACTCAATTTTTTTTTTTAAATCAACATAGAAAATTCAGTCAATCATCTTATTACTAACAATTTTGAAACTTCGTCACAAACAAAATTTTAAAATTTTTTTTGAAAATTTAAACTAACAAAATATGAAACGACAACATTTTTTTTTTTCTACTAAGGATTATTCATTTGTTTGGGATATGGAAACAAGCATATTTATTCAACAAATATCGGGAAACATAGAAGGATACAAAATAACAACCCAAATGAAGGACAATTCTTTTTTTCATTTCAAGAAACCCAACAGAATTTAAAATGAAGGTGATTTATGGGTGAACTAACACAAAAATACAATTTCACGAAGTCACGGGGACTATGTGCATATCTCCTATATCCGAAAATTTCCATTAGGGAATACTGTCGGATGCCAAATGGTAAAAAAATTTAATATATAGGAAGTCAACTGGTGTTACAAAGTGATAAATTTATACGGATGCTAACATGATATAATATATATATATATATATATTTATATATTTTTATATTTTTATATTTTTTAAATATATAATATATTTATATATATAATATATGCAGTGCGTCCATAGGTATGAACAAATTCTTTTTTAGTTTTATGTATTTTTTTAAAAAAACCTGAAACAGGTCGATTTCTATTCAATTTGACAATTTATAGTATGAAAATATTACCCTTTCTTGCACCCCTCTGAATTATGAGCCCCCCTAAAAAAAAATACCAAATAAAAAGGGGGAGTCCTTTTACCTTGTTCGGAAGGGATTTTCATTTTCTGTTCAGCAATATTAAGGTTTTTCAAATTTGGGGCAATCATAACTGAAAAATTCATTTTGAAAATGAAAAATTTTTGATACTTTACGTAGAATGAAGGAAATAATGTCACATGTATTTAAATGTTCAAAATGACCACCATTCATTTTTCTTGACGATAACAAGTCGATCTTGAACTCTCGTAAAATTTTTTGTAGGACCTGTTGTTAATTTTTCCGTTATCGTAATTTTAAAATCTAATATTGTCTGGTTTTTTGAAATATATTTTTATTTTTAAATAACCCCAAAAGGGTAATCGAAAGGAGAAATCGGGGATCTAGGCAACCATTCAATCGTTCCAGTTTTCCAATCCACCTTTTGGGAAAAAACTTCGTTAAATTAATCTCAAACAATACGTTTTCAATGCGGTGGAACTCCGTCTTGTTGGTACCACATTGATCTATATATTGCATTTGGATCATTAATATCGGAAAAATATTTTCAATGTGGCTGTAAAAGTTCAAAAAAAAAATCTAGATAAACCTCACCATTAACTTGTTCAAAGTAAGAAATAAAGAAGGATGTGGTGAAATCTGAATATCTTCTATAAATTCCAGTACTAATAAATTTTCACATTCTTTTTCATTGTATTTTCATGTCGAAGTATAAAGTACACATAAGTAAAGAAAAGATAAAAAAATTAAAACAACGCCGTAAAAAAATGTTTAACCTCAACAAAAAAAACCAAATCTGTCAACCTTCAAAGTAAAATTTAAAACCCGAAGTCTACCGTGACGTCATACAATAGTTAACCTGGTTTGCATGGTTAAGTTGAAGAGAAAATGACTTTCTGATTTGAATTTTAGGCACTCTGGCGCTGACATCTAATTTTGAGTTTTAATAAATACTGTTTCACCAAATTTCAGAAATATATGGTTGTTGAATGTGATGCCCCAGGACAAATTCTAATTTGAAACTTTATTTTCGGCTCTCAGGCTCTGAAGGTTGGTGAAAAGCATATCTTCCATTTGATATATTGTATTAGTAGAGAAATATTATAGAAGTTGAAGGGGAGCGTGGAAGTTGAAGTTACTAATGTTCATAATGTTTCCCAGATTTGGTTTTTTCTCTAAAGTTAATATTCCTTCTATCAGCTTGATCAAAAATTAATATTATTTTTTTGGGTGTTCAATTATCAGAGACATTATTGAAAGATTGCAAGGTAACGTAGAATTGACGGTTGCTTTTAAAGTTCAAGATTAGTTTTTCCACCTAAAGTTACTTTATTTGGGTCAGCTTGATTTTTCAAAGTGCATTCTACCATTGATGATGCTATTTCAGCCGGGAAAAATTATCAGTTTAATCAATGAGGTGTGTATTTCCATTCTAGATGTTAAATTTCTGGAGAATATGATTTGGAGATGGCAGCGTAGTGCTGAAGTTGAATCGTACCAAGTACATACAACGAATATGAAGTGTATGGACCTTATACATATAGTGTTCATACTAACCTTTTCTCTTCATATAGTCCTAGACTTGGTATCAGTTGTTTTGTTATTTCATAACTTTAAGTGCAGGAAAGGAAAATAAACCCTCAAAGGAATTTTACTCACTTTCTGCTAGATTCTTTTATCGGAAAACTTTTTTTTAGAAGCAAATGATTCTGTTTTATGCCCTTTCTGAATAATATTTTATCCTCAGTCAATGCTCTGATGTTTTCTATAGTTGACTTCATAAAACTATTTGATTATGAAGAGAACACTCTACCCACCAAGATCAAAGAATTTATGTAATCTAACAAGACCCGGGGCAAACTGTCTCAGTTTTACATTTATTATATATTGTATTTTTTGTATCTTTTTGTACTTTATTTTACTTTTATTATATTATATCTTTGTACTCATAATATATTTTTTAAATCAGTTTCATTTTACACATACATGTTGGAAAATAAAAGGTTTGATGCTGATTTTTCATTTATTACATAAATCAAATCACAAGTTTTTTTTTTATAATATACAAAAAAATCTTACTGCATTAGAATGCAATTTGGTGATGATGATTCCAAAAAACCCGAACGATTTCTTCAACAGTCAAATTAGTTTTTGTCTATCAACAGGATTTCATAATATCAAGTAAATTATATATAAAACCCAAAAATTTAGAGCCCAAATAAAAAAAATTTACACACATTCATATCCATATGGAGAATACATCGACGTCAACCTGTTGGAATCCATGTTTATACCTGGATATTGGTATTTGATTAACATCACTCTATGAATTGGTTAAAGGACGTAGTTTCCACATCGAGTTGTGATAGAGTCTATTCATGGGGATAACATTCGATTCGCCTAAAAGCCTCTTCACTTGGTTGAGGATAGTGAAGGTGCTGAACGATATTTGGGATAGAAAATTGCTGCTTCAAGATAAACATGAGCAAAGTCTCTATCAGGACTCAAACACAACAGTTTTGGGTAAGACTTGTCGGAAACACCATTAACAAAATGATTTGTTCTTCTAGAACTGCACTTTCACACTTTTCCAAATGTTCACCCAAGAGTTGTGCGTCTTACCCAGCCCAAGCCATTTAACCAACATTGTCTTTCCTTTTATTTTTGATTACCTTTCCAGAGATAGATGTCAATTTGCAGTTTCGTAATTCTTCCCCGTAAAGACCTTGAATCTGTACCTTTGATATCTTCCAAAATACGTGGCAGGATTGGTATTTGACGATTTTAATAATTTCGTTGTCCATTGGGGGTGTTCCCTTTTAAAAGACGTTTTTGGGGTTTTTGAGATGCGTAATACGTCACCGATTCGAATTTTCCCGGTCCAGCAATTTTCAGGTGACTATACGTTTCACGTAGAACTTTCTTTTCGTTAGAGCCAATTTTGTTGGGTTTAAAACCGTCGTGCCATGTTCAGTACCATTGTAGGATGTCGTTATTTCAGGTAATATATTCAACCAATTGTAGGTGCCTTGCAACCTGAAGTACATGTACAGTTTTCTTCCAATGTTCTTATTAACGTTCCCCCATGGCTTTCTTAACGCTTTTTGTTTGTAACTATTGATTTGATGTGTTTTCTTGGACTTAGAAATTTTCCATTATAATATTTTATGATGGGAATCAATTCTTTCAAAATATCATCTTTATCAGCACCAAGAATTTTAAAAACAATCCAGCCCACGAGAAGGGGTTTTAAAAATTTCGATTTTGACGAGCGCCTGTCTCATTTGGGCCAAGTCCATCTGCCAAATTATCAAACCTTTTGACGATGGTTGACGTCGGGGAAATTTAAATACGAGTAGGTCGATGTAATTCCAAACCAACTGCGTCTTTTCGGGGAGGAGGAAGTACCAAAATTTTTGACGTCGAGACATCTTTCGAGCTGTAAACCAACGGGATCTTCTGGGGGACACCATTGTATGAGAAATAAATTGAAACGTTTGCATATGAAAAACGACATACATTAAAAAACCATTTTTTTTCTATAAAACATGAATACAATTTTTTTAATTAGTAGGTTTTCTTCTTAATTATTTTTTCAATATCTGCATCTAATTTCGTTTTTTTGAAAGCTTTCTCGTATTACGGTGACGTAAGATATTTTTTGGTATCGTTGTTTTAGATTTTCTTGAAAGTCTTTGTGATGACGTTCATTTATACCCTTTCCCAATGCATTGATATCAGTTGCGATGCATCAAAAAGAATACTTGGTTGTCCTCAAATTGTATGCGTAAATTTATCAACGATCCTTCCAATATATTTGTTTGCCGCATATTTTTTTGCTGTAGGCTTTTAATATTACTCAAATTCAAATCGGTAAAGTCCATGTCGCCGACTGACGCCAACACCTCCACCATTTGAAAAATGTCTCCGCTTTTCCCTTGGAACTACGTGCAAACTTGTCGACTGTCATTATGAAAATGTAAAAGGAAGCAAGTTATTTATTGATTGATTCATTGATTCTTGGGGTTCATTGATTATCCCAAAATTTCTTTGTCGTGAAATTTCCAGCATCTTTTGGCTATCGGCAGCTTTAATGTTTACACAATTCATTCGGATCAGCCCAGTAAATATACTCTATTTTTCTTATTGAAGGGGCATATTTCAATGGATTGTTTTGATGAGTTTAAGAAAGACCCTTCCAGTACTAGTTGTGGTATGTCGTCGACAAAGGTCATTATATCTGTATATTTCCATTTGACTATTAAAATCCTGACGCATTCTGATTAAGGCCCCGGGAAACTTAAGAGTTTATATGCATTCAAATCCTTTGGGTTGTAGTTTCAGGACATATAGCTGATAAAGTCCTGGGTTCCTTCAAATACTTTCCTTGCGCTACGATGATGTTATTTTTTTCGATATCGATGGTTGTTTGTCTAAAGCCATTTGAAGAACTTTCATCAAAAAAGGTCCATATAGTTTTACTTTATCATTTTTGGGTCAGTGTTGGAGAATGTATTTTGTGACCTGGGAAAGGGTATTGATTAACATACTCGACATTCTTCTTCTGGAATATGTTCTTCTCTCGATGGTTCCGCATCATTGAAAACCTTCCATCACTGTCATCTTCTGTTCCAGCAACATCAAAAAGGGAGGAATAGTTTTTGACGATTTTTTGATTGTTCTCCTTCTTTAGTGCTTCCTCTTTCTTAATACGTTTGAGGTAGAGGACGTCGATGGACCTCCGATGAAGAAGCTTGGTTTTGGATAAAGGTTCACAAAAGCTATTTATCAGGCCTCTTCTTTGGATTCACTTAATTTGAGAGCTTGAGACTTTTTTCTAATATCCTTTGATGTTTTGTGATTTTAGTTTTCGAATAGCGTGTACTGATTAGTTTCTTGTTTACTGATGATGCATCAATTTTAAACGCATATATATTTATCGGAACCATGCCGATATCTGCCTGCATTCAAAAACACAATCGTTGACAATTACAGATACTCCATACTTTTCAGCCAACATTCGGCACACATACGCTTGAAATCTTTTGTGATGATGTGTCGGGTGACGTATTCATCGAATAGATCATCGAAATAGATGCAAAGACTGATTAGAAAGATTGAAAGCTATTGATGGAATAGCACTAAACTGGATCATAGTTATCTAAGCAATGGCGGCTGGTTTATAGTTAGACGGACTGTAAATGTAGACACTTACTGCAAAAGTCAACTATATAATTTATGTACTCTTGTTTATAAATGAACGTAGACACTTGTGACGTAACGTAAATTAAGAACGGACTGGAGCGGAAGAGTTGGCCAACTTTCATCTTTACACTACGTTTCTCACGTCCGGCCAATCAAAATAAAAGTGTATTGATGTTTTTACAAGACCTTATTATTCAATTTGTTGAAAATATAAACAGGATGTTCATAAAATCAGATGTGGAATCATCTGCATTTTAATGAAGCGTGAAATAGATTTTCGTCGACAAAAATGTATTGAGACCTAGTAGATACGATGTCTCTCCTGCGTCAATGTTACGAATGATTTCTGGTGAGTACTCTGCGCACCTGGAAAACGATGCTTCTTTGCCTCATTCATCTTTATGAGTTCTTAATTAAGACTGGAAAAAGAAAATCAAATAATTATCTGAATGAAAATGCAAATTTTCAATTTCAGATTTTCTTTGAGTTAGGGCCTTTTCAGAATATCTATCAGATGTAGTTCAATGTCAGCGTGATTTTAGCCGGGAAAGTAGTTGTTTTCTGTTAGACATTCACAAAAAATAACTTCATTTCAATCGTAGATTTTCAATTCACGAAAAATCTTTCTATCAATGTTCAATTGGAGATATTCCCTTTTTCAACCTAATAATTCATTGAATACTGGAACAGTCATTTCACGTATACTGGAAAAATTTATTTTGGATCAGCAGTCTTCATCTTTAAAAAATTATTGCTTAGGCATTCTCTACTTTTCTGCTACGGTTTATGGGTCTTGTTTTGTAGGTCTTAGTCGCATAATTATTGTTCTTCGAGTTTGTCGACACTTTTCCAATGCTACTGCACTGCAACAACAGTCCACGGCACCAAAGCATACCTTCATGTATTTCAAAATCCATTGTGACAAGGAAAACGAAGCATAGATAAATATTTAGAATATAATACAAATTCAAACCAACACAGGCTGTTTATGATTCATTATAATTTGTAGGTAATGTTGAATGTCACTATCATACCCATGCGCAAAAATTCCGTTTCCGTCGATTTATAAATTTAATAATATTTTACAGTCCGTTTATTTACGTATACAGTGCGTCTACATTTTACAGTCCGTCTAACTATAAATCCAGCTATAGACAGCAAAATTGAAACTAGATAAGTTTATTCAGATATAAATTGCAAAATAATATAGTAGTACTTATAAGGCTATATTTTGGGACCATTGTTATTCCTCATATTCAAATGACATTGTAACCGCAAGTAGAAAAATGTAATTCACTTATTTACCGACGACACCTACTGTACTTTAGTAGTAAGATGTACATGGTAATGTTGATACTATGAACGCTAGTGCCAAGAGGTGTATAGATATTGCTGTGCAAATATGCTAAAGTTAACGTAAAGCAAAACAAAATGGATGTATTGGAAACATAAAAGATCATAATAATAGAAACCTACTTCTACGATTGAATGACAGTGATATAGAAAAAGGTAAACAAATTCGTGTACTTAGGTAAATTGGGAAATTCAAAGGAACATGCTAATCAGATTATCAAAACAGTAGCTTACAAAATCAACTATTTAGAAGATGTTCCCCATATCTCAGCCAGTGGTCCATTAGTATACAACTTCGCAATCCTTCCTCATTCAAATTATTGTTTCCACCATTCTATTTTTCTCAGTAAAATGAAATAAACAGACTACAAAAGATGCAGAATCATTGCTATGCGAATAATCTTACAATGTTCGAGGATAACACCGATGCCGATATGTTGCAAAGCCTTCAATGGCTACCAGTGAAGAAACTCTTCAGTACTAACACTATTTATTTTTAAAATCAAATTTGGATATTCACCCGTATATCTACAGAATAAATTAACTTATGTGGCTGACATACATGAGTATAACACAGAAATAGAAACAACATAAAGGGTGAAAAATAGTACACATAATTCTTTATTTTATAAAGGAGTAGATTGTTTCAATGACCTCCCATAAGAAATTAAAGGGTGTAGTTCGATATATACTTTTAAAGACGATTAAGGATTATAATGAAAAATTAGTATATTCTTGTGTATGACTTTCTATGTAACTTTGTCTATATGTATTTATTTTTAATCGGGCTGTTTGTATTTTTTCATGTTAATTTAATTTAATTTATAATGTGACAATGTATTTACTATTGTAAATGAATTAGTTTTCAACTAAATTGTTAGATATTAGGCTTTGTATGCTTGGCCTTTGTATGGGAAGTTGATGTATTTATTAATTTACCAAGCACCTCAGGTGGACAGTATGTATTTGAACTCTGAATAAGAACAATCAATTAACGTGGTACGCTAGAGTTTTGTTATCATTCATAATGTAGTACATAAACAATTGTTCGAGTAGTAAATACATAACGAGTGGCGACGAGCTTTTTGGAACCTACGAGCAAGTGGAACTACCCTGGTGGTAATAAAAAGTGTAGTATCTTTTTTTGGACGCAAAAGTTTAAAAAAAATATGTCAGATTAGTTACGAACTCTTGGGCCTTGAACGTGTTCGACCCGAAAATTTCCGATTTTACGGTTTTCAAAAGGAAAGACTGAGGCAGTTTTATTGCCAACAAGATATCCGACGAGGGCGAAAAAGCAATTCTTCCAGAACACATTATCGGAAAAATTGTTATGTTCTAGTGCGAAATTTATGCGTACCTGTATTGCCGGTAAAGTTTGATGGAGTTAATCAAATTGTGCTGTTTGTTCCTGTAGTGAAATCACACTTCGCAGAACGTTTTAGAAAATTTTATACAGCGGCAGGAATTGAGTGGCGATGTCCGAGTGGGAGGCTAGAGTAAAATATCTTGCCTCAAGTGCAAGTTCATTTGGTAGAGCTAAGTCATTTGATGAGAGACATATTTGTTGTGGAATCAACGTGAGGCTGATGGATAAATTGTTGAAGAGTGCTTTGAAAGGCTACAGTTACTCTCTCAGAGCGGTGGTAAAAGCGGCTAACCAAAGAATCAGCTTTGAAGAACGCGGCGCAGAGGTAGTCTTGGTATTAGGGTTTGAATATCCGCAAGACAGAGTCAGATATAAATTTTTCACCGCCATAGCCCAAATTCCTCGAAATTACGGGTAAAGCTGTCAACTCGGCAGTCAGCATACAGTTATATGGAAGTGGTAGCAGCACCAGCTTTTGGTAAGGTTCTTGGCAAGAATAAAGGGGTAAGCTACAGAAACCGTCACCAAACATCGTTCAAGTAAGTAACGTATGTGGACATAACAATCACTCAGCGACCAGTGTGCATTCAAAACTGCATTTGCCATAGATGTGGAGTGAAAGGTCACCTAGCCCCCAGTGTAAAAATGTTTCTCAGCATTTTTGAGCGCATGATTCTGAATCTAATAATGGCATTTCTGATTGTTTGATATTTTGCCTACACGATTCCAAATGATAATAGTAATTTGAACAAATGATTTAGGTGATATTTTTTTTTGTAAATCCAGATTTCACTGATGAAAGTGGTAAATGTGAAAGCCCACTTTCACCAAATATTTCAGTTGAAAAGTATACATTGTTTGAGGCTGATTTCCGGATTTTTTTTCAACATTTCTGAGAAACTTTATATTTCAACATTTTCAAATAAATGTATATATGTTAACGATTTAACCCTGAAAGATTATGTGGGTATAACATGTCAACCAATAGGATTTTTAAATTTAAATATTATGTGAATATAAGAAATATATTTTAACTTATGTCATAAAAATGGTGGACCACCGCTGGGTGGTAGAAATGGTTTAATGTAGAATTTTGGTATATGTAAAATTAATTTTAATTCAATTAATACATCATCAAATCGTACAGTTGACATTTTCACACCTGACAAATAAGTATATAGAGATATTTTGATGAAATTAGGTACTTGCAACAAATTTAAAAGTTTCGTTAAAGTTGAAAAGTGATGCCATTCAAAGTTTTTCAAGCTGGGCTTGTTCACTTTTGCATTGAAACCAAAATTGAATCGGAATTAGTTCGATTATTGAACAATGGAGTTTTAGTGCCTATTGATTTTTCTGGAGTGGGCGACTCAATAGTTCGATTTTAAAACCGAACGGTAGTTTGAGAATATGTGGTGATTTAAGGTTACCCCTTAACCCACAGTTTCAGCGCAGCACTTTTATTTTAAAATTGGATATTTGTTCGCAGTTTTACAGGGTGGTCAAATTTTTCAAAATAAATTTGTCTGACGCCTATGTAGGTAATTGTTAGTAAAGAATCACAAAAATTAGTTACTATTACTACCCACAAGGGTGTTTTTTTGCGTACACACAGTTTACCTGGAATGCAGCGCACCTAGTATTTTCAAAATATGCTTGAGACAAATGTTCATGATGCCTGGCGTTGTTGTTTTAGGCATTTTGGTAGCAGGTGTCAGAAACGATCCAGGAACATATGGTGCGCCTGGAAAAAGTTTTCCATAGATTGAAGATAATGGGTTAAAAGTAAAAACACAAAAATGTTCATTTTTCAAAAAGCAGTTCAATACCTACGACACGTCATCGACAAACAGGGTATTCATACTTCTGGAGAGAGTGGAGGCAATTATAAATATTCAAACCCCAAAGTCGATAACCGAGTTGAAATCATTTCTCAGTATGATAAACACAGTATGAAATTTTGCCAAATTGTCCGGAAGTTTTGCAGCTGTACAGCTTACTAAAAAAGGACGGTAGATGGATTTGGTCGCCAAACTGTGTAAAGTTTTGAAAAACCAAAACAATTGTTACTATCCACCGAAGTTCTGTCTCATTTTGATCAGAAACAGAAAATAAAATTAACTGTTGATGCATCTCAATTTGCATTAAGGTGTTTCATTGAGCCATATTTTTGTAAATAATGTGGAAAAACCGATAGCATTTGCTTCGAGACTTCTAAATTCGGCTGAGATTAAGTACTCTAAAATTGAAAAAGCTCGCGATCATTTTTGAGTGAAAAAGTTTTACAGATCATAAACCTTTATTACGGCCATTTTGGGGATAAAAAGGGTTACCTGTATTTGCAACAAATCGGCTTCTAGCTTGCTAGGCTCATATATTATCAGCGTTCGATTACGAAAATTCATTACGTTAAATCAAGTATGAATACTGCGGATTTTTTTAACGAAGGTTACCTCCAGAAGTTGCAGAGTCATCATTAGATTTTTCAGAATGAAATGTCTTATTTATATTATGTGGAAGAATCCACCTTACCGATAGATTTCAAGCAAATAAAAAGGAATCATCCATTGATCCCCTTTTGGGTAAGATAATTTTTATGTAAGGAATGGTTGTTACATAAAATGTCCCTCAGATGAATTAAAAACCGTTTTTTATGCGGAAAAGTGAAATTACGACCGAACAAGATTTGCCTCGTAGGGGTTACCGATTGATTGTCCAAAAATTTCATAATTTAATTTTGAATGAATTACATAGCGCCCATATGGGAGATCGTAAAAATGAAATTGTTAGCGTTCTATGTGTGGTGGCCATCTATAAATGGCAAATTGAACAAAATTGCATTAGGATGTAAAATTTGGCAGGTATTTCATTCAGGACACCCTGCTCAGGCATCACTAGCAGTGTGGAACTGGCCCACCACACCGTGGACGAGGATTTATGCGGATTTTTTCGGTCCATGTTGCAACAAATATTTTTTAATGTCGAAGTTCCACCGCAATGGATTGAATGTTTCCAGAAATGTCAATATCACTGCCTCAAATACTATTAAAGTGTTTCGAGAAGTTTTCTCACGATTTGGGCTACCCTCGGAAATTTGTACAGATAACGCAAAAACGTTTGCTGGCCAAGAATTTCCAGAAGTCTTTATCATACAGTGGTATAAAAACATTTGACAGGCGCATATCATCCTGCCACAAATGGGCAAGCTGAAAGTGCCGTCAAAATTTTGAAAAAATGCGATTTTAAAGCTAAAATGAAAATTCGAACTTGGAGTGTCATCTCATCATTAATCGTTTTCTCTTTCAGTATAGAAATACCCGCATACCACCACAAATGAGACACCTTCTAAAAATTTTATTTGGAAGAAAATTGCGCACCAAATTTGATCTTTTAATGCCATCTACGAAAGATATATAGTACAAAATGAAGTAAAACTATCAAAAGAAATACCATTCGAATAAAAAGGATGTGTTTTAATTTAAATGATAAGGTGTGGGTGAGAGATTATCGCGCTCACTCTCAAAAATGGTGTACAGGTATTATATACAGGGTGTTACGTCAAAAGAACTTATTTGATAAGAACTGATTGTGGGAAAATATGGAAAGACATAAAAAATCAGTTGAGGATAAACAAATCTACAGATCAGGTCAATTAGAGGATAAAACGTCTGTTTCATATATTCCACGATCGGCAATAGATGAAAATATTGTATCTAATTTGGTTAGTGAAATTGGGGAAAATAGTGCAGTGGAAATGGATGTGGAAAGGAAGAAACAGAACAAGTCGATAGTTAGGTTATTAAGACGCAGAAGTAAACTCAGACAACCTGAATGGTTTTGGTCACTTTGAATTGTAAATATTGCTTAATAGGTTGATAAGATATTATTTATTTCTTGGTGATGGTATAGGGATATTTTAAAGGGGGAGATGTTAGGTATTAGGCTTTGTATGGCAACGCTGTATGGGAAGTTGATGTGTTTGTAATTTGCAGCACCTCAGGTGGACAGTATGTATTTGAACTCTGAATAAGAACAATCAATTAACGTGGTACATTCAGGTTTGTATTTATCTATTCATATTAATGAGTACATAAACAATTGTTCAGTAGTAAATACATAACATAAATAATATATATATATATATATATATACGTGTTTCATGTTGATTTCGTCCCTTGAACAACACAGTCATATTGCAATTGTCTCGAATCAGTTGCTTGGCTATTCAGTACGTTTACGGCACAGATAGATAGCATCGTCATCTTATTTCTACACATTGAAAAATATTCTCAAATTTTCTGCTGATCATCCCAAACTACATGATCGAATATGAATATCAATTAGGTTTGACTTCATGAGGGCTCAGATTTCTTCATTTCTCGGAATGAAATATCCATTCTTTTACTTTCCCCAATACCTCTTGGAAGCAGCTGGTTGACACAGCGATTTTGAGTAGTTGTAAACTTTTGAATTTCGCGCCATTCGGACTGAACAGCAATGATAACGCCATATTTGTTTTTCAGTATCCGCTAAGAACCTGAGATGATGTCTCTGAAGAGGTGGGGTAATAATTCATCATGCTTCTTACTACACTTGGGGCCATCGCTCAAATAGTCCAAGTTGTCGAAGAGGTAACGACTTCTTGCTCAACGATCTCCATATCCTGATTGATCCATCATTTATATATGCGTTAAACGATTGGTTGTCCTGTTTTCAAATTACCTGTTTACACTCCATTTTTCTCTTGGATGGAAATATCTTGGAAATTATGTTTAAACATTTCCATGACCTATTAGAGTCAGATCTTTTCTGCGCATTGGTAGGCATCGAGTAGTTTTCATAGTTTTAGATATTTTCATCAGTAGGGAAATGTACCGGTTTACATTTTTTGGTTAGGTTAGATTATTCCTTTCGATTCCAAGTCTAGAGGCTTTCTACCGCTGATTCCTATATTTGCTGGACTTTCCGCCTTAGGTTCATTGGTAGGGAACAGCGCCATACAAGA
This sequence comes from Gonioctena quinquepunctata, assembly GCA_018342105.1. Taxonomy (NCBI): domain Eukaryota; kingdom Metazoa; phylum Arthropoda; class Insecta; order Coleoptera; family Chrysomelidae; genus Gonioctena; species Gonioctena quinquepunctata. Next base: position 16,421 of record JAFIRS010002383.1, read on the forward strand.
CTGTGTAGACGCAAAAAATGCCAAAAAAGAAGATCAGCGCCATAATAAAGCTACAGGAACATTTTGGGGTCTAGTCTGTATTTGGCAAGACACCTCGAGGTTATGGATTGTTCCTGAAAAAGCAGCAGCGACGAGGAGGACGCAAAAACTCACATTAGAAGCTACCCAACAGAGGGTTGTACGATTCGGATATAGATAAATATGCTCGTCAATTGAAATACCTCATTTTCGAAGAGTCTTAATGCGAGATTCACTACCACAAAAGAATGTGCTGTACTTAATTTGGACTCTGATAAAATGCGGGTACACATTGGGTAGCTTACATTGGAAGTAGGCAACACTGTAGATTATTTCGATAGCTTTGGCAACTTGAAGCCGCCATTGGAAACTAGTACCTGCGATATTTGGAGGGTGGGAACATAGGGTGAGGTATAATATACTGACTAGAACGCGCTTAGTCTACTTTTGAATTTCGTGGCACCCCTTATGCGATAGGCAAGGAGGACACACCAAACAATCAAGAAGAGTAGCGGCTTCATAAGCATATTACATGCGTGCGACGGAGATAATCAACTGACGGGTCATGTTAGTTCATTTTAACACGAGCCTTACGTGTAAAATTTTTGTCTTTGACACACAACACAAAATTCTGTACCAACATTGAATTTGGCGCTGCCAGCTGGCTGCCAAAATCAGGTATACCCGATTGACCAGTGGCGTGTGTTTCCCCTTGCACCGCCATTGCAGAAGGAATTGATAAATACTTACGAATTTGGTTCACGTACTTTTCGCCGATTCGAATGACATAATGCGACTGTGGACTGAATTAAAATGAATATTCCTGAACTATCCATATTCGATACTATTCCAAGGTGGAAGAGTGATCAAATGTGAATATTTTCGTCAGAAGAAGGATTTCTTTGCTATCAGTTTACTAGGAGAGTGTACACTGATAAACATTTTCAGAAAAAATTATTTTTGATATCGTAAGAAGCGACTGCCAGAATGAAATCTAGTCAGAACTATTCCTTATCACTCGTAGAATCGAGCTGTGATAAAATAATTCTTGCTAATAAAATCTCGGGGTGTACACTGAGAAAAATGAATTTGAGAAACAATTTGTACAGTATCGTAGAAAACGACTGCCAAATGAAATCTAGTCAGAACTGTTACTTATCACTCGTAGAATCGAGCTGTGATAAAATAATTTCATACTATTGAAATGTTGGGGAATTGTAAACTGAGAAAAATGAGTTTTCAAGAAAAATATTATTTTCGATATATCGTAAAACGACTGCCAGAATGAAATCTAGTCAGAACTATTCCTTATCACTCGTAGAATCGAGCTGTGATAAAATAATTCCTTGCTATTAAAATCTCGAGGGGTGTACGCAGAGAAAAATGAATTTTCAGAAAAAAATATTTTCGATATCATGAAACGACTGCCAGAATGAAATCTAGTCAGAACTATTCCTTATCACTCGTAGAGATCGAGCTGTGATAAAATAATTCCTTGCTATTGAAATGTCGGGGGTGTAAACTGAGAAAAATGAATTTTGAGAAAAATTATTTTTCGATATCGTGAGAAAACGACTGCCAGAATGGGGAAATCTAGTCAAGAACCTTCGCCTTATCACTCGTAGAATCGAGCTGTGATAAAATAATTGTACTATTGAAATGTCCGGGGTGTAAACTGAGAAAAATGAATTTTCGGAAAAAAATTATTTTCGATATCGTAGAAACACTGCCAGAATAAAATCTAGTCAGAACTAATCCTTATCACTCATAGAATCGAGCTGTGATAAAATAATTCCTTGCTATTGAAATCTCAGGGGTGTACACTGAGAAAAATGAATTTTCAGAAAACATTTATTTTTCATTATCGTAGAAAAGGACTGCAGAATGAAATCTAGTCAGAACTTTTCCTTATCACTCGTAGAAATCGAGCTGTAATGAAATAATTCCTTGCTATTGAAATGTCGGGGTGTAAACTGAGAGAAAAATGATTTTTCGGAAAAAAATATTTTCGATATCGTAGAAACGACAACCAGAGAATGAAATCTAGTCAGAACTATTCCTTATCATTCGTAGAATCGAAGAGCTGTGATGAAATAATTCTTGCTATTGAAATGTAGAGAGTGTAAACTGAAAAAATGAATTTTCGGAAAAAAAATATTTTTCGATATCGTAAGAAACGACTGCCAGGTGAAATCTAGTCAGAACTGTTCCTTATCATGTGAGAATCGAGCTGTGATAAAATAATTCCTTGCTATTGAAATCTCGAGGGGTGTAAACTGAGAGAAAAATGAATTTTTTCGGAAAACAAATATTTCGATATCGTAAGAAACGACTGCCAGAATGAAATCTAGTCAGAACTATTCCTTATCACTCGTAGAATCGAGCTGTGATAAATAATTCCTTGCTATTGAAATCTCGAGGGGTGTACACTGAGAAAAATGAATTTTCAGAAAAAATTATTTTTCGATATCGTAGAAACGACTGCAGAATGAAATCTAGTCAAGAACTATTCCTTATCACTCGTAGAATCGAGCTGTGATAAAATAATTCCCTTGCTATTGAAATGTCAGGGGTGTAAGCTGAAAAAATTGATTTTCAGAAAAAATATTTTTCGATATCGTAAGGTGATGAACTTCAACTTTGTCAACATTTTACATAGCAGATGGAATTAATTGAACGTCAATGTGGGATGATAGGACTATTGGTGAACCAAGTTTGGGACGTGGACGAAAGTTTGGGGCGTTAAGATCGCTCTGGCTAGGCAATACCTCCTGGGTGGGTGTGGAAAGTTGCCATTGATGTTACTTGATATACTTTCTTATTCCTCTTTCTTGATATCGATTCTACAGTGATAGGGAATAGTTCTGACTAGATTTCCTTCTGGCACTCGTTTCTTACGATATCGAAAATAATTCCCTTTTCCGAAAATTCATTTTCTCAGTTTTCACCCCCGACATTTCAATAGCAAAAGAATTATTTTATCACATCGATTCTACGAGTGATAAGGAAAAGTTCTGACTAGATTTGATTCTAGCGTCGTTTCTTACAATATCGAAAATAATTTTTTTCTGAAAATTCATTTTTCTCAGTGTACCCGAGATTTCAATGGCAAAATTATTTTATCACCCCGCTCGATTCTACGAGTGACAAGAATAGTTCTGACTAGATTTCATTTCTGGCAGTCGTTTCTCTGATATCGAAAATATTTTCGAAAATTCATTTTTTCTCAATTTACAACCCCGACATTTAATAACGAAATTATTTATCACCAACTCTACAGTAACTAGTTCTGACTCAGATGCAACGGTAAATTCTTGATATCAATAATTTTCTGAAATACATTTTCTCCGGTTACACCCCCGACATTTCAATAACGAGGAATTGTTTATCACAGTTCGATTCTACGAGTGATAAAGATAGTTCTGATTGAATTTCATTCTGGCGGTCGTTTCTTTTGATATCGAAAATAATTTTTTCTCAAAATTCATCTTTCTCGAGTGTACACCCCGAATTTCAATAGCAAGGAATTATTTTATCACAGCTCGATTCTACGAGTGATAAGAATACTTCTGACTGGATTTCATTCTGGCAGTCGTTTCTTACGATGTCGAAAATAATTTTTTATCAGTGTACACCTCCTAGTAACGATAGCAAAGAAATCCTTTTTCTGACGTGAAAATATTCGCATTTGATCACTCTTCCACTTTGAGATAGTATCGAATATAGATAGTTCAGGAATATTCATTTTTAATTCAGTCCACAGTCGCGATTGTAATCATTTCGGAATCGGCGAAAAAGTACGTGAACTTAAATTCGTAAGTATTTATCAATTCCTTCGTAATGGCGGAAAAGGGGAAACACGCCGCTGTCAATAATTTGTTCAGAAGTTCTAATAAGTCTATTATACATTCATGTTTGTTTACGAGACGAGCTGCGATTACTGATGAGGGTGTATTTGTTCATAATTCCTGTATTTCCTATATTGCTGTTGCTGTGCGATTTATTGTGCATCTTCCATGTTATTGTAGAATAACGCCTTTATTATTGAATTTGGCTTATCCTCACTTGAGTTTTTTCGATTAATGTAGGGGTTATCCACGGTTGTTCGTCCACGCTTTTGTGACGTGTAAGAGTCGCAGTTGGGATGGAGGAAATTTTACGTGCAGCGTTGCCAGTTTCCTGGATATATATCATAGCCGCGAGTTTGATGCTTTTTGTACATATTTTTTCCCAATAATGAATGATTGTTGATAATTTTCGACCATGATTCGCCGTTAATTCTTAAGTCGAACGGATATATCTTTCGTGGATTTATGAGTTATGGTTATGAGTGAAAACATTGAATCTAATAACATCATTTTGCTTTTATTTTTCGCTTATATCTCAGTTAATACTGGACGAACGTTAGCAATTTTTCACCCAAGAGCGATCTATGAGTAACCCGTAGAATATACCCCATAGCCTCAAATCAATTTGGGGCACCGTCAGAAGACGGGAAAAATAAAACTGTCATTTTGACATATTTTTCGCTAATATCTCGATTTAATATTGGACGAACTAAAAAATTTTCTTCATCAAATCGATCTGAATAACCTATAAAATGCACCTGTTCTGCAAATCAATTTGGGGCGCCAAAATTTTCTGTCGATTTTAAATCTAGATATTTCACTGGTTATTGTGGACGAACTAAAAAATTTTCTTCATCAAAACGTTTGGAATAATCAACAGAATGCACCTCTAGTCTCAAAACAATTTTTAGTTCAATCAATATTAACCGAGATATTAGCGAAAATATGTCAAAAATGACAGCTTCTATTTACTGCTGTCTTCCGGACGAATTACCCCAAGTGATTTGAGACTATGGGTATGTTATTCTATGGGTTACTCAGATCGTTTTGGTGTAAAAATTGTTAACGTTCGTCCGGTAGCCGATATAGGCGAAAATATGTCAAAATGACAGCTTCTGTTCGTCAGTATTAACCGAGATATGAGCGAAATATGTAAAATTATGGTTTCATCCATTTCTGTCTTTCAGACGGTGCCCCAAATTGTTTTGAGACTATAGATGCATTCTGTTGATTATTTCGAACGTTTTGCTGGAGAAAATTTTTTTAGTTCGTCAATATTAACACCGACATATCAAGATTTAAAACCATGGACAGAAGAAAATTTTGGCGCCCCAAATTGGTTGAGAGTAGCAATTGCATTCTATAGGTTATTAAGATTGTTTTGGTGAAGAAATTTTAGTTCGTCCAATATTAACCGAGATATTAGCGAAAATATGTCCCAAGAATGACAGCTTCTATTTTCTGCTGTCTTCGGACGGTGCCCAAATTGATTTGAGACTCTGGGTATATTCTACTTATAGGTTACTCAGATCGTTTTGGTGGAAGGTATTAACGTTCGTCAGTATTAACGAGATATAAGCGAAATATGTCAAAATTATGGTTTATCCATTTTCTGTCTTTCAGACGGTGCCCCAAGAATTGTTTGAGACTAGAGGTGCATTCTGTTGATTATTCAAACGTTTTTGATGGAGAAATTTTTTTAGTTCGTCAATAATAACTATGAAATATTCCAGATTTAAAACCGTGGACAGAAAATTTTGGCACTTAAATTGATTTGAGTATAGGTGCATTCTATAGGTTATTCAGATTGTTTTGACGGAGAAAATTTTTAGTTCGTCCAATATTAGCTTAGCGAGATATTAGCGAAAATATGTCAAAATGACAGCTTCTGTTTTCTCCTGTCTTCCAGACGATGCTCAAATTGATTTGAGACTATAGGTATATTCTATGGGTTACTCAGATTGTTTTGGTGAAAAATTGTTAACGTTCGTCCAGTATTAACCGAGATATGAGCGAAAATATGTAAAAAATTATGGTTTTATCCATTTCTGTCTTTCAGACGGTGCCTTTAAATTGTTTGGACTATAGATGCATTCTGTTGATTATTCGAACGTTTTTGCTGAAAGAAAATTTTTAGTTCGTCAATATTAACTTTGATATATCAAGATTTAAAACCGTGGACAAGAAAATTTTGGCCCAAATTGATTTGAGGTATAAGTGCATTTTATAGGTTATTAAAATTGTTTTGGTGAAGAAAATTTTTAGTTCGTCAATATTAACCGAGATATTAGCGAAAATATGTCAAAATGACAGCTTCTATTTTCTCCTGTCTTCCGGACGGTGCCCCAAATTGATTTGAGACTCTGGGTATATTCTATGGGTTACTCAGATCGTTTTGGTGGAGAAATTGTTGACGTTCGTCAGTATTAACCGGATATAAGCGAAAATATGTCCAAAATGATTTCTATTTTCTACTGTCTTCCGGACAGTTACCCCAAATTGATTTGAGGCTATGAGTTCATCCTGTTGATTATTCCAAACGTTTCGATAGAGAAAATTTTTTAGTTCATTATGTGCTTTGACATATTCAGATTTAAAACCGTGGACAGAAAATTTTGGCGCCCCAAATTGATTTGAGTATAGATTGCATTCTATAGGTTATTCAAGATTGTTTTGGCGGAAAATTTTTAGTTCGTCAATATTAACCGAGAGATAGCAAAATATGTCCAAAAATGACAGCTTCTATTTTCTGCTGTCTTCAGACGCAGTGCCCCAAATTGATTTGAGACTATGGGTACATACTCTATGGGTTACTCAGATTGTTTGGTGGAAGAATTGTTAACACGTTCGTCAGTATTAACCGAGATATGAGCGAAAATATGTAAAAAATTATGGTTTTTATCCATTTTCTGTCTTCCAGACGGTGCCCCAAATTGTTTTGAGACTAGAGGTGCATTCTGTTGATTATTCCAAACGTTTCGATGAAGAAAATTTTTTAGTTCGTCCAATAATAACTATGAAATATTCAGATTTAAAACCGTGGACTAGCAGAAAATTTTGGCGCCCCAAATTGATTTGAGAGTAGGTGCATTCTATAGGTTATTCAGATTGTTTTGGCGGAAAATTTTTTAGTTCGTCAATATCAACCGAGATATTAGCGAAAATATATGTCCAAAATGACAGCTTCTATTTTTCTGCTGTCTTCAGACAGTGCCCCAAATTGATTTGAGACTATGGGTATACTCTATGGGTTACTCAGATCGTTTTGGTGGAAAAGGTATTAACGTTCGTCCAGTATAAACCGGATATGAGCGAAAATATGTAAGAGTATGGTTTTATCCATTTCTGTCTTTCAGACGGTGCCCCAAATTGTTTGAGACTAGAGGTGCATTCTGTTGATTATTCCAAACGTTTTGATGGAGAATTTTTTTGGATTCGTCCAATAGCTATAAATATTCAGATTTAAAACCGTGGACAGAAAATTTTAGCCCCAAATTGATTTGAGAGTACAGGTGCATTTTATAAGTTATTCAGATCGATTTGGTGAAGAAAAATTTTTAGTTCGTCAATATTAACCGGATATTAGCGAAAATATGTCAAGGCTTTGTAGTTTTATTTTATCCTGTCTTCCGGACGGTGCTAAATTGATTTGGGGCTGTAGGTATATTCTATGGGTTACTCAAATCGTTTGGGTGAAAAATTGTTAACGTTCGTCCAGTATTAACCGAGATATAAGCGAAAATATGCCAAAATTATGTTATTAGATTCAATGTTTCCTCATAACCATAACTCATAACCACGAAAGATATATCGAATTAACTTCTAATAATTAATCTATGAATCATGGTCGAAAATTATCAACAATCATTCATTATTGGGAAAAATATGCAAAAAGCATCAAATTCGCGGCTATGATATCAGGAAGCTTGGCAACGCTGCGCGTAAAGATTTCCTCATCAACTGCGACTCTCTACACGTCACAAAGCGTGGACGGAAAGCAAATGGATAACTTCCGTATGGTTTTTTCGTCGTGCAATTCGCCACTGACATAATTCGCGTGGAAGTATGAGTAAATGGTGGTTATGCAACACCAATTAACAATTATCAAGTAGCAATTATCAATCAGCAATTAGCAATTAACAAGTAGCCGAAAATGATGGTATTTATGCACATTCAATTAACAATTAAGGAAGAAAAAGTAAGCATGCGCACAACACGGGAAATTGCCGAAGCGAGGTCGATCAAAATGGCATCATCAATTTCCATTTTACAGTATATTTTTCACAAACAAATAAAATTTCAAAGACATACAATACAACAAAAACAAACCAAAATGTTTAATTTAGTGAAGTTGGGTTGAAAACTTTCGTCATCGCACGGACAATCACAGTCATCTGCGTACTAGTTGCGCACTAGAGAATTTGGTTCAATTAAAGTAAGAAGTTAAAGTTGAGTTCCCAACCACCACCTTTGTTTGAGATATACATTTTGGGTGGCACCTTCCCATACGACTAAATATGGATGTTGGGTTGCCAAATTTATCTTTTAACATGCTGTTGTTTTTATAAACGAACTTGTCAACATGATCGACTATTTATCAAATATATCCTGAAGGATTATCATGGTAGTACCTATAGATCAAAATAATAATATTAGTTTATGTAACAAGTAAGTTGTTGTCCATAAAGCCATTTGCATACCAGGTGCATACAATAGTTTTTGTTTCCAAGAAAGATTTCATGTATTAAAATTGTATTCTTCAAATGGGCAGTACATTTCAAGCAGCACTGGAAAAGCCCATGCAAAATATTATGGTAACTTATTGTTCGTGCGACGCGTCAAATATTTCAAATTCTAGAAAACATTTGTTTTGTATGTTTTGCTGATGGTCTCCAATAATAAATAAGTATTCCAAAATTTGATATTTGAATCATGAATGCTAAATGTCACCCAATCCGTGATCTCGAATAACAATGAACCTCCCAAAAAAATTTGGAGTTTTATATTCTGCTTATACAGTTTACGGACGAGGTGTTAATGATGTGAATGTGACGTCTAATCAGCTGATGCTGAAACCCTCGTGAAAGTTCAAGGCCAACATTCCATTTGGACGAACGAATACCTACTAAACGAAAATTGAATGAACCTTTTACTCTGATCAGCTGATACTGAATATCCCGTGAGGACTCAAAGCCAACGTTCTTGTTGGTCTCGATGGGTAGACTGGAAAATAATAATGAACCTTCTGGAGCTGCTCAATTGTGATAGCTTTTGATATACCTATACAGGTGCAGTTGCACAATCATTCAATATCATATTATGTTGCATCATTTGGGGACATTATTTACTGAAACAATTACTATTTTCCACATATATTTCAGTCCCATCATTTGATACCCTTCTATCTAGTTGCGTTCAGATGAATCATAGTTTCATGACACTTTTCTGACCGAAGTGTTCCCTTGTGGAGAGTACACTTCCGCACTTCTTTGGAGCTATATTTTCTAAATAAAAATGGCTACACATTTTACAGACTTAATGTGTTTGCCATGGGGATTTGATTATTTCCCTAGGAATTGGGTGAATTCCTTTCACACTCTTGACGGATAAAATCGTTTCGGGCAACAATAAATCATTTGACAGTTCGTAGTATCTTTGATTATTAACTGTGTTATTGTCAAAATTGTCGAACCTAGGAAGGCGTGTTCTTGCCCTAAAACTATACAAATGTCTCCTAACTTACTCACCGTGATAATGATGCGTTTTCCTGGGTTGAAGTAAATAATCAGTTTAAAACTGCATGGGCGAGACTAAAATAAATATATCAAACTAACAGTTGAAAAAGTTTTGACAATACGATGACAGTTAATAGAGAACATATCCATGAAAACATCATGACTTGCGTTTTTCTTAAATGCATTTCAGCACTTCCCCTCAAGGCACTGCCGGATTCTTGAATAAAAACAAGACCCAGTCCGAACATCCTCACACACAGACACACACACACACACACACCCACCTACAGGTATCAGCTACACTATGGCAACCCAAGCATATTCCGAACTTGTGGCACATTTGATAATATACTAGGTGAAGGTAGTGCTCTTTCTGAGAAATATTCAGCTATTTTTATTTTTGAAGTACACCCCGTTTAACAAGATATATTGATGTTTCACACTACGGCTACCTGAGCCACAATGTTGTGTGTACAAGTAATGTGTAAAGAGTTGTCATAGTGCAAAATTAGTAGCCATAGTGTTGCAAGTTCGTGAGGTGTGTGAGAGCGGTGTTGCCACATTTTATTTACTTTTCACCACGCCCACTTACTTACGTACACACGACTCTGTGGCTACTACAAATTTATTATGGTTCTGCGCAGTGAGCAGTCATATTGTAAGTCGGAACATAAGCGAAAATTTCTTCTCGTTGATACCAAAGTTCATTATTGCGGCTGAATATCAGAAATTGGATGTTGACAATTGAATTTTGAATAATCTGAGTTGAATGTTAAAGGATGAAACAAGAAGTTTAATGTTGAAAGTTGAATATGGAAAATTGTTGAAAATTGAATACTGAAAGTCATCTGTCTAAAATTGAAGGTTGTAGGTGTAATTTGAAAGTTGATGGTTGGAAATTAAATGATGAAATTCGAATGTTAAAAATATAATCTTGAAAATTGAATGTGGCAAGTTGAGAATTGAGTTAATTGAAGTTGAGGTGTTATTTTTAATGAAGTTGAATAATTCCAAAACTGATTGTAAATTTCACATAAAAATCGGGGTAAAAAAAGTGATCAAAAGGAAAAATTTCGTGGAATCAAACTGATGAATGAGCCCTGATTCCAAAACTGATTGTAAATTTCACATAAAAATCGGGGTAAAAAAGGAAAAATGTCGTTAGAAATACAGTTTGAGAAAGTTTTCGAAAGAAAAAAACATCTACTTATATTGGGATTAAAATTTGAATTATTGAATAAAAGCGAATTTCATGGAAAACTGCTAGGTGGAATGTCAAATAAAAGCTTATGTGATGCAGAACCCATTGAAATATATGAAAATTTCGAAATAAAGAAAATACATGAACTGCAAATATAGTTGTAATAAGTGTAATAATAAATAAATATCTGTAATATATCGAATTACTCCTTAAATTCGATTTTTAGGGATAATGTAGCTCTACTAACTTACGAAATTTCGATTCAAACAGTTTTCTCTTATTAGAAGTCTCAAATCGTTAACACTGAGTGTTGAATGTTATGAGTTGAAATTCAAAATTTAAATTTCGAAAAACGAATATACAATGAAGACATTTTGAAAAAGGTACATTTTGTGAAAAAAAAATACTCTGAAATAAAAGATTGTATGTAAACATCACGATACTATCAGAGATTGATTGGAAAAAAATACGACACCTAATCTCGTGTAAGAGATTTAAGTTCATTTATAATTATGGTAAGTTTGGTGATCCACGGACATATTCTTCAACGGTTTGTTGATAAGAATCAATGTTATTGAAGAAAAAACTTTAATGAATTCGTCATCAGGGCTCTGTAAAACTCATTGTTACAGAGCTCTATTGATGAATTTATTATAGTTCGAAACGTTGGCGAGAAACCAATAAGTTTTCTTCAATAACATTGATCCTAATCCCAACCAATCCGTTTGGAGTTAATTTATAATGATAAGGTGGAAATGGACTTTGGAAATAAAGAGAAACAAAGAGTTCCTTGCGAATGAGGTGTTTAATGAAATGAGTTTTTTCGAGCAAAACTCCAAATTACGAATGAAATTTCGAAAATTATAGAAAAAAAAACGAATTTCGTGGGATGTCAAATGAAAGCAAGTATATTAAAAGTAAATTAATTTGCTGTAAATCCCCAAATGAATCAACTGAGGCTCAAATTCCCAGTTCAACTTCGATACATGACACAATCACATTTATTGGTATAAAGATGTACAGTAAACTTCCTCTGGGTGTTGGAGAAGTAACAGCACTTAGTTTATTTAGAAGAAAAAAGTGATGAAGCCTACTATGATCTTGAAGAATATTTGGATGGCACACTGAATATCACTATTAATTGAGTATACAATTCTTTATTGATTTTTATATTATTCACTCACTACATAAGACTTGCTTAACTTCTTGAAAAATCCATTCATCATATCTGAGTGATACAATTTTGAATTATAAATCATATTTTTATTATTTTTATTAAATTGATGTACCCCATTATCATTTAACGATAAGTTTCTTGTAGAACTGCATGACAATTCATAATACGCTCGACGTATTTTAAAATGTCAATTGAGATCATTTTGGAGTTGTTTTGTTCTATCACGAAAATTTTCAGGGCATTACTGAATTACCTATGAAATGATTCCATTATAACATTTTTTATCTCTGGTTGATTTCCGAAATAAATGATTTGTTACACTCCAGTATCCATTATTAAAAAGTTTTTCAATTTCGATGAATCGATTAAATCAGAAGATATCGAAAACGAGCGTAAAAACAATAACCAGAATTTCAGAGATGCTTCACTTCGAAATGGTTCAAAATAGTTTTACTTGTACCCTTTTGAATCTAATTGGAGACAGCACCGTAGGCGACTATATAAATCTGTGAAATGTAAATTGCTTGGAAAAATTGCTCATGGTATATGGTGCACACTGCATTACGACAACTCTTTCCTTACCTAACACGTGCATAGGAGAATCCGCGGAAAAGTATCCCATTGTCATCTGCAGAAGAAAGTTCCGCCTTCTCCTGTACTTGCTCCGACATTACGGGAACTGGCAACAAGAAATTTGTTATAACCACCAGAAAAAAAGCAATAAGAATTCCTAGCTGACCAAAATGCCCGAAAATTATTTACGATTAACGGATGTGACAACTTCAAAAATGGATCCCCAAATGAATGCTACGCTAGCGCCAGTGATATACGGTTGAACTAAAAACTTCTTGAAGGGGTAGGAATGGGACCTAGTGACCTCCGAACAAATTTTTGATATTATTATCCCTGAACGCTCTAGAACCTATACGTTTTCACCTCTGAAATCGGAGTTGTTTCCGTTTTTGAAATGAGCACTTAGGAAGGATTTTTGCAAATTTAACTCCTAAGGTGGATGAGAGTTTGTAGAAAATCCGTCAATTTTGAATGATTATATGTGACAAACTGACAATTCTCGAAGCTAAATGGAATCACATAAAGAGAACCAGGAAAAATAAAAATTCTCGCGGGCACCAGCTAGTATATATATATATATATATATATATATATATATACAAAACTAGGGATATTGGGGTTAGCAGCAATGAAAAAGTAAACTCTTCAAGGTTTACCCAAGCTTTCGGAAATGTTTATTTCCATCATTAGGGAAGAACTTTGTTGAGGTTGATTTCAATGATGTTAAACATATCTAACATAGTGATGCAAAAGAAAAAAAACGTAGACCAAGGAATAGAACGAAGTATAAAGGTACAACAACCGCAGTAGCGTTGTTTGAAATTATATAAATATAAAGGTGTACTCTATGTGGTGTGACAAGTGGAATTGACAGGTTAGGAATGAAACTGACTGGGTAGTGTTCTTGATGTCAGTTTCAGAAAAATAGCAAACAGTTTTGACCAATTATTGAAAATAAGTCAGAAATTCATCAAAATAATAATTTCCTTTATTCAGGAAGACTTACCTATCCTGCGATAATTAACTCA